>APFE031295935.1:0-11430 GCA_000404065.3 Pinus taeda
TAAACTCTTCCTTAAAAATTTGAATATATTTACCTTTACCTTGTCTCAAATGTTGCAACTCTATCATAGATTTTTGCCTATAACCCAATGGGTAAAATTGTCTTCTTAATACAGAAACAAACTCAAACCACGATGAAAGGAATTTACCATTATGCTTGTTGCCTTTATGAAGTTTGCTTTCCCACCAATAAGAGCTGTGCCTCCCAGTCAAACAAATTCCAATTGAATCTTTACTTCATCCTCTTCAATCTATTTTATATGACAATAAACTTCAATCTATCTAATCCAATTGTTTAGCTTTTCTGAATTAGATTCTTAATTAAACATGGGCAAATGAAATTTTACATCTAACTTTAATAATGGATTTTTAGAAGCATTTTTATCATGACTATATGAATGATGAGAATGAAGGGAAGAGGAAGAGCTTGAACTTGAAGAAGGAGATTCAGGAGGTTCTCCTCCACCTCCTTGGTGCACTGACACATTATCTTCTCCTACAACTCCCTCTTTCTTGCCCTATTTTGACATTCTCCTTTCATAATCTGCAATCAACTTTTCCATCTGATCTGCCATGTAGTAGAAGGCCTTGTGGAAAGTTTGCTCATTCTTTGTGAGCATGTCATTATTCTCCATTTTCTTTGGTTGTGTTGCACATCCAATCTCGAGGTCAAAATACTTGAGTTTTCCCTCACCCTCTTTGAGTTTGGCCCTAGTAAGCATCCACACTCACAATTAACGTAAAAGAAGACCACTATGATGCCAACATGATTCAAGATCTTTTCTTTAGTGATGTTAAACATAATTTCTTAAAGAGCATGAAAATACCATAAATGCAACAACCATGAAGAAGCAACACAAAATGAAGACAATGTAGCCAATGCACCAAGATTTGTTAATGGAGTTCCCTAGTAATGTGTGAGCTACGTCTTCAGGCCTAGCTTCAAAGTGGAGAGCCCTCTATATTATTTTAGAAAAATAATGGCAAGTACATGGAAAAATACATTGCAATACCTCACTTTTGGGTATGACCCAAAAATATGCTACACGGATCCCAATTTTTATTGCACCAGTGGATTCCTTGCGAAATTTCGAGAAAAATGAGTATAAAATTAGCTAGGTTCTAGAACTGTCACGTCCTCAAATTTTGTACCACAACATATAAGAATATGCCTAGAATATTCCCTTAGAATATTCTCCAAAATATAACTGGAATATGCTACAAAATATTCCTCCTCAAATTCTGTGCCTGCCTGGGCATAGGTCCCCTCTGACCTGCATGTTAAGCCTCCCTAGCCCCTCCTCCTCTACATTGGTCTCTCCATATGACAAAACATTGGTTTATATATTTAACCAAGCATATGAAACAAAGGGGCATGTTTAATGTTTTAACCATATATTATACATATAAGGTATATACGTTTAAACCATATATTAATATGGCTATTTCATTCCAACTAACAACAATATTACCAAATATTAAACCCAACCAATCCATATGGCCCCACGTGATCATGGCTCATGACTTTGATCCATGTGCTTTTCATTGGCAGAGGTTGTAGCTAGACTGGCAAAGGATTGGCGAACTCTATGTTTGGCAATGTGAGTTGGTTATATTTGTTGGTGGATCAATATATGGGTTCGCAGAGCTGCCAAATTTGGTGGGTGCCACCACCCCCCCTTTTTAACCATACGAAAATAAAACATTAAATAAACCCTTGCTACTATGTTCAACAAGCATCACCCTTTCCATAGGGGTTATATGTATAGTTTGTATGTGAGATGTCTGGGGGTCGAACCCCGCGAAGATATCCACCCCGAATTTTTTATCACCATCTAAATTGTGCCAAGTGTCAGCCTTTCACAGGGCCACGTTGATCCAGACCTATGCAAGAATGCAATAGAATATAGATATAAACATAAAAACAAAGATGCAGCAGAAATAAAACTTCATTTCCTTAATATCAAAGAACTGCAATATGCTTACATACAGAATGGAAATAAACTAGCTCGAGCGGTGGTAGCTTATCTCTAAGAAGAGATGTGGCAGCTACATGCCTATGAACTATGTTACAATGAGGCTCAAAGGCCTATTTATTATTGATAAACAATGGAAAACCCTAAACCTCAAAAAGCCTAACCCTAGGAGATGAAGTGCCAAACTATGGGCCCTATTGGGGTAAATTGGTGCATCAACTTACAAGGGTCATAACTTTGGCATACGATATTCGTTTAACATGCACAATATCTCGTTAGAAATATCTATTTGAGGACTATAAATTTCGAATGCAAACATCAATTAATGAAACATGTTTTCCCTTTTTCCAGAAAAATGTCTTTTAGGGCCTCAAAACAACTCCGGAAGTTCTGGACCCGAAAAATTACCAAAAATAATAAATTGTGCTAAAATTAAAGAAACTGAAAACTGAAGGAAACAATGGTGGGGGTCTGTTAGGTCCCTATACTACTAGTGTAACCCCTTATTGTTATTAGTACAACCCCCTTATTATATTGTTGTGCCCATGTAGTCCCCATATTGTTATTATTGTGCCCCATAGAAGCCCACTATTGTTATTATTGTGCCCTTACATGATTATTATTATGTCAGCTCTGATTATATTATGACCCCTTGAACTCCTATATAGAAAGGAGGTCTTGTCATTTATATCATCCAAGAATTGTTCATTTGTGTAATGCAAAGGTGGTTGCCCCCTCGAAGAGGCTTATTTCTAAGGCGTTGATCTATCTTTTCTATCTTTTTGTGAGCTGGTTTCATAAGATTTGGTATCATAACCTAATGGGAAGACACTCCAAGGTAAAAACGGATCATGATAGTCTTAAACACTTTTTAGAATAAAGATTATCCTTTGAAGAGCAACAAAAATGGGTCACAAAGATGTTGGGTTATGACTTTGAAATCATCTATAAAAAAGAGAAGCAAAATGTTGTGGCAGATGCACTTTCACGAAAGGATGAGGATGTAGAAGCATTGTTTTGTGCTATTTCTATTATCCAACCAGAAGTAAGGGATGAATGGAAGAAGGACGAAGAAGTGTGGCCACTGATTCAAAAGTTGCAGAAGATCCAAGTTCAAACAATATTGCCAGAACTTGACGAGGAAGGAAAAATCATATTGGAACTTGGAGCAGTCATAGAAATAAGAACCCGATGGCTACGAAATCGATCAATTTCAGAGTATCTCATCAAGTGGAAGAACTTACTCACTGAAGATTCCATATGGGAGGACAAGAATTTTATACAGAAGCATCAAGAACTACTCAAGCGTTGAGGACACTTTTTGAAGGAGAGGGGCATGTTAAGGTGTCCCTATTAATTATTAGGGTAACCCCTTATTGTTTATTAGTTACAGACCCCCCTTATTAATATTGTTGTGCCCAATGTAGTCCATATTGTTATTATTGTGCACGTAAGAACCGACTATTGTTGTCATTATTCCCTTACATTATTATTGTTATGTCGGCTCTGATTATATTATGACCGCTTAGACTCCTATATATAGAAAGGAGGTATTGTCATTTATATCATCCATGAATTGTTCATTTGTGTAATGTAAAGGAGGTTGCCCCCTTGAAGAGGCTTATTTCTAAGGCGTTGATCTATCTTTTTGTGAGCTGGTTTCATAACAGGGTCCAAGTGGAATAGGTGGGTGGCCACCAATATCCACCTGAATGAGTCCTCCCCCCTTAGGAAGCAATGGTCCCCATTGTGTTGAGTACCTCCATGAGATGGGGAAACTTTTGTTGAACTTGATCCCTGGTGACCCACTTGCGTTAGTGCAGGAATAGGCCAACTTTGACAACCCGATAAAGTTAGATCTTCTATTGGTGAGTGTTATTGATCTGTGTGTCCATGATTTGATCATTTGTGGCATGTTCCATGCAGTCTAGGTTTAACTCTGTTGGTGTGACTTGTTCTACAATGTTTAATGTGTCTAGCAATAGTGGAAAGTATGGTTGAAGGCGATCCACATTGAACATGGGGTGCGGGCCAAGGAATGGGGGAATATTGAGCTCAAAAGAATTGTCTCCCACAACCTTGGTAATGGTGTAAGGTCCATATCATAGTGGTACGAGCTTCTGATGGGCTTCAGAAAGGTGTTCTTTCTGCAAATGCAACCAAACTTTCTCGACCACTTGAAACTTGTGTGGCACCAAAAGTTGATCATGTCGCTACTTGTACTTGGCATTAGACTTCTCCAATATGTCGTGAACCTACTGGCGGATGTGGTGGATGCGCTCAATAAATCTGGTTGCTTTATCAACCGTGGACAATACATGTGGATTTTGTATGTGTAGTCGCATGAGGCATGGTAACATGAATCAGACACAATGGTTGAAATTCTAGACCCACTTGCAAGGGACTGCTACCAGTCGAGCTATGGAGAGAACTATTATAACCGTGCTGCACATAGGGAAGTTTCACATCCCAGGGTCATGGATGTTTAGAGTTTTACATGTGGAGTACGTGCACTATCATCCTGTTGACAACCTCTATCTGGCCATATGTCTGGGGATGGAATGCAATCAACTTGGTGAGTTTGGTGTTCATTAGTGTCCAAAGGCTTGACAAAAATGTGCTCAGGAACCTGTTAGCCCGATTTGATATAATGGTCTACGGGATCCCAAAATGTACCCACACTTGTTCAAAGAAGAGTTTGGTCGTGTCCTCTGTTATGATAGTCTTCTTGCAAGCTGCTAATATATCCATCTTAGAAAATCTGTCCATGACCATAAATACATACTCATTACTATGCTTGGTAGAAGTGAGGCCAGACAGATAGTCCATGGAGATGGATTCCCAAGGCTGGTTGGGAGTAGGCAAAGGAGTGTATAGGCCTTGCTTCTTGATGGTTGGATTGGCGATGACACAACCAATGCAAGATCGAATATATTTCCCAACATCCTGTCGGAGTTTTGGCGAATAAAAGTGCTTTTGCAGTACAACCACAATTTTCTCCACACAAAAGTGTCCTATGACCTGAATGTAGTGCGCCTCCAAAATTAGCTTGGAATTATTGCTTGAAGGAACACAAAGGTGGCCCAAGCAGCATAATAATGTGTCATGGAGGTGGAAATCTGGAACTTGCCTACCATCTACTAGCATCTTGTATGTGGAGGCAAACTCTAGATCATTTTTGTATAGTTGTGGCCATCCATAGGCCTCGTGGCCATAAGAGTTGAGAAGAATGTTTAGTGCTACAACGGGGGGCCGATGAGGCAATCTGCAACATGATTGGTGTTGCCCTTTTTCTATTTAATTTTCAAGTGGAATTGTTACAGATATGTAGAGCACTTCTGATGGCGATCATTCTGAAACTTCCCTTGTGTCTATATAAACTGAAGAGGTCGGTGATCGGTGTGGATGACTGTATGCTTCCCTAGAATGTAATGTTTGCATTTTCGGTAAGCCTGCATGATGGAATACATCTCTTTATCATAGATGGGGTACTTCCAAATTGTATCAGAAAGTGTCTCACTATGATAGGCCACTAGATGCTCGTGCTGGGTGAGGACTGCACCAATAGCATAGTCAGAGGTGTCTGTCTCAATTTCAAATGGCTATTGTAGGTCTGGCAATTTCAGTACTGGTGCAAAGCAAAGACAACACTTCAACTCAACAAATGCCTTCTGTTGGGAACCAGACCAGGAAAACTTTGATTTTGCTTCTCCCTTGGTAATCTGACTCAAAGGCCAAGTGATAAGGGAGAATCCCAATACGAACCTCTGATAAAAATTTGCAAGTCCCAAAATGTTGCGAAGCTCTGTTAGAGGGGTCAAGGCTCGCCAATCCTGAATGACTTGGATCTTAGTCAGATACACATGTACTCCTCGCTAATCTATGATGTAACCCAGATATTGGACCTAGCTCATGCCAAAGGTGCATTTCTCCAAGTTGGCAAACAATTTGTGTTGCCACAAGGTTTGAAGGACTTGTCGAATGTGTTGCAAGTGTTCTCCCCAACTCTTGTTGAAGATGAGGATGTTGTCCAAATAAACAACCACAAATGAGTTGTTGAAGGGTCGCAAGATGTCATCCATTAGCCCCATAAGAGTAGTAGGGGAATTTGTCAACCCGAAGGGCATAACCAACCATTGAAAAATGCCTTCCTTGGATTTGAAGCCAGTCTTCCATACATCTGTGGGCTCTATTACCTGGTGATAGCCAAACTTTAAATGGATCTTGTTGAAATGCTTGGTGCCCCTCGAGTTAGTCCAAAAGGTCATCGATCTGTGGGATTGGATAGCTATTCTTGACAGTGATTTTGTTTAGTTCCCGATAATCAATGCAAAGCCTCTAGGTCCCATCATTCTTCTATACTAGTATAATCAGGCTTCCACAAGGTTAGGAACTTGGTTAGATGTGCCCTTTTTGCAACAACTCCTAGATTTTCCACTTGATATCTTCTTATTCTTAATGGAGTGAAGATATATTGACCCATTGGGTAGAGGTGCTCCAGGAGTCAAATGGATCAAATCTTTGACCTCATAGTGTAAGGGTGTCCCTGTGGGTGAGGACAAGATGTCCTTGTATTCTTCCATGACCTTATCTACCTGCTTCTGTTGCATGGAGGAACCCTTCCCGAGGACCATGGATGTGGCCACAATCTTCACTTTACTTTCAGAGCGAATCAGAAAGAAAGCAAATTTCCCAGTTTGGGAGATGATCTTATTGCATTACTTAGCAAAGATCAAAGAGATGGTGATAAGCGGGGTTACCTCTGGTATCCTGTATAACTTACTAACCAAAAAAATAATAAAAATGTGAGGCCTCAAATCATATACAACATGACACTTCCACAAGTATGGTCGAAGTAATTATACATCACAAACTTCACGAGGATAAACATCACACAATACCTTGTCCATGAAGGGCTTGATGCTATAGGGAAGGTGGTACTGCTAGATGACGTAGAGATCTCATCCATGGTGAAGCCACCCGATGGTGTACGACTGCAGGTGTGGTGTGGTTGGTAGCTCCAACTGCTTCACGACCTCTGTTTAAATGAGGTTCTTTTAGCTCCCGACATCAATAATGAATTTTAGCAGCGAACCCTCCACCCAAATCTATGAGTGGAAGAGACACTCCCCCTCTGTTAGGTCCCTATAATACTAGTGTGTCCCCTTATTGTTATTGTTAATGTAGCCCCCTTATTATTATTGTTACTATTATTATTGTTCCTATGTAGTCCCCATATTGTTATTATTGTGCCCCATAGAAGCCCACTATTTTTATTGCTGTGCCCTTACATTATTATTTTTATTATAGTGTGACCCCTTATACTCCTATATATAGAAATGAGGTCTTGTCATCTGTATCATCCAAGAATTGTTCATTTATGTACTGTAAAGGAGGTTTCCCCTTCGAAGAGGATAATTTTTAAGTATTGATCTATATTTTTGTGAGTTGGTTGCACAACATTTGGTATCAGAGCTTTGGATTCTAGGGTTTCACTTCTCCAAACAGGTCATCTGGGAATCTTTGCTATAACTTTTTTTATATGAGGTTTCTCAAGCTGAAATTTGGACCACGTAGAGTTGAAATCTTGGTGAATGTCGTGTATGAATTTTAGATATTGGTTCACTATATTTTTAGAGATATGATATGAGGAAGTTAGGTTTTTTGTAGGCTCCAAAATTCAGTCTCAAAGAGGGTCAATGGTCGAAACAAGGACACATAGTACTCTGTATAAGTTCACTCTACTAAACCAATCTATAACCAGGTCATTGTGGGATATCAAGAATACGTATTTCTTGAAGAACCTAATATCGGTTTGACTTGTGGGGTTAGAATGAAGACTCAAAGGGCTATCACAAGATGAAATTTTAGACCTTGGAGACCCAAAATTACAGAGATACAACAGATTCAATATCGAACTCCTAAAAAGCAAGAAAAATGTGTGTATTTTTAAAATTTTGCATAATTTTTGTTTGAAAAATCAGTTTGAAGTGATTCAAAGGGCATGATGAAGCATGGATATCATTGTTTGATTTCAAAATGCCTCAAAACAAAGAATGGGCAAACCTAGTAAGAAACTAGAAAGCTATTCTATGATGCATGAAGAAGAGGAAGAAATGCAGTGTGATATATCAAAATTGCGAGATCAAGTGCAACAAATTTCACTCTCACAAATAGTAACCAAAAAATGAATTGGAAGCTAAGATGGATGGTTTAAAATCTGACATGGAAGCAATGATGAATATAAATATGGAAGGTTTGAAGGATGGTTTAAAAACATATTTGAAAAGGGACTTGGAAGGTTTGACCAAATTCCTACAAGAAATGCTTCCTAGTGGTGACAAGGTACCCCACGAAAATCATGATAAGGATAAAAGGAATACAAATTATGATTTTAGAGACTCACATAGTGGGTTGAATACTAACCACATTCCAAATATTGATATGATGAATTTTGATGGCAAGGTTATGGTGACATGGATACTACAGATGGAGCAATTCTTTGATCTACATGATGTGTCAAACACACAAAAGGTACACATTGCATCTTTATATTTAGAAAAAAAATCAGTTTGTATGGTATTGATGGATTTTTGTTGGGTTGTGTTATTTTCTTACCATGTAGTTAACAAGAGGTTGAGGGGTACCGGTAACCCCAATTTATAGGGTCAGGGAAACGACTTGGAAAATTTTGATTTTGGACCCTATTTTAGGTTGGGCAGACCCACCTATGGTTTTGTGCATGATTTTTGCACATGTTTTTTGGACACGATGGTTTTTTGTTCCATGGTATTGGATGCGATGGTTTCTGGTCCATGGTATTGGATGCTTCAACATGTATAAATATGTATTATAACATTGAAAGGAACATAATGAAAAATCAAGCTGGTCCCGGTTTTGGGATCCAGTGGGAAAATCTCTGTGTATATGTGTTTTATGTGTTATGCTCTCACATTATTTTTTTTTTTTTTGTGTTTTAGAATTCGTATGCAGGTAATTTCTGTATGGGGTTAAAACCTACAATTTTTTCTCATAAACCACTTGTCACTTGGTCAATTTTTACGAAGGAAATGATATGATATTATGAGGATACAAAGAGAAACACATTCTTTAGCCAATTGATAAATCTCAAACAAAAGGGTTCAATGGCGGAGCACATTGAGGACTTCCAAAAATTGAATATAAGGATAAATGATATTCTAAATGAGCATAGGGTTGATGTCTTCATAGGGATTTTAAAGGATAACATCCAACATGAGGTTCACCTTTGGGAACCTGATTCATTGGAGAAGGCATTCAGGGTGGCAAGAAAAGTTGAAAGTAAAATTATGGCAACAAGGAAGTCTACCACTCACAACTACAAATATGTAAGTGTTGTTGCCCCTAGCCTTCCATAAGCTACAAGATTTACACCACAACAATTGGAAGAAAAAAGAGCGAAAGAGCTTTGTTACAGTTGTGATAGCAAATACACTAAAGGTCATAAGTGTGTCGAGAAGAAATTATTTCACACATATTTTGAAGAGGAGGAAGAAAAGTAATAAGAAACATCAAAAGAAGAGGATATATACCAGGAATGAACCCCATAGAAAGAAGAAATGAATCTGACCATATCTTGTAATGCATTGGCATGAATTACTACTACTCAAACTCTCAAGATAGAAGGACATATCAAGAAGAAAAATGTAATAGGTTTGATTGATTCGGGTAGTACCCATAATTTTATTCATAGTAAGATAGCCAAGGAATTGAAAATCTTCCTATATCCAACACCAGAGTGTCAAGCGATGGTTGCAAATGGAGGAACTATAAATTGCTCTAGAAAGTGCCATAATATCAAGCTTACCATGGGGTAATATGTATTGACTAGTCCAATGCTTTCCATTCCAATGGGTGGTGCTGATGTTGTACTAGGAGTCCAATGGTTACAATCTTTGGGTACGATAAATTTTAGTTTCAACAAATTTTCTTGGATTTTTTTGGGAAGGAAAGGAAGTTGAATTAAGGGTTATCACAGGGAAACTAGGAAAGATAATCAATTCTAATGGCATGGAAAAGCTTCTAAAGAAAGAACAATGAGGCATAATTTCACAATTATGCTCATTAGAGGTTCAAACATCGAAATCATCTATTTCTCCAGATCTCCAAAAAGTCTTGGAAAATCATTCCAAGGTATTTGAGACTCCCAAAGGCCTCCCAACTATTTGTGATTGTAGGAATTTAGAGTGTAAGTTTCTTAGATAGAACACCAAAGGACACCGCTCACAAATAGATAACAGATCAATAGACCAGTATTCTTGACGTGGTTAAAACCCTCAAAGAGGGAAATAGTCCACAGCTTGAGCCAACATGGACACTTCAGGAAATTTATTAATGTAAAAGAAAGAAAATTTACATAAGCTTCTCTCATGAACGGTCACCTTACAAATTACCCTCCATGCTCTTTAAATAGAGATCATGGACCAAGCGGGTGTTAAGCCATGGATCAAGTGTTGGTAATACCAAGGAGAGAATGAACCGCCGAGTCACTTCATGTCTAGAACATATCGTGACCATCAAATTGTAAGTTACAAAAAGTACATACTAAAGAACACAATTTACCTAACTATACACTAGACCAAGTTATCCTTAACTATTTATTATGTGTAGAATTGAGGCTTCTGTGATCCATCATAGTTGTTAAGAAGAGCTTCGGCGTAAATCACATGAAAGAGTTTTTGTCGACGCGTTTCGAACCAACTAGTGTGGTTCATCGTCAGGACAAGTTGAAGAAGCAGATCTGGCATAGCATGTTAAATAGACATTGCAGAGACTCCAACGGCTACAAAACGGCTATTTTTGACTCTGGACCAAGGTAAAAAATATATTAATAAATTAAATATTCTCATTATTTTTATTATTTTATTTAATGACCAAAATTAGGTAAAATGAATAGAATCCCAAGTGATTTATTTAATTAAATTACTTTATGTTAATTAATATATTAATAAATTAATTAATTATATTAATTAATTTATTAATGTATTTAAGTTATATTAATAAATTAAATATTCTCATTCTCTTTTATAATATTAATATTGTTTTAATTCTAGAAATTAGGATAAATGAATAGAAATTAGGTAAAACTAACTATTTTGTTATAATTAAATATATTATTTCTATATAACTATCGAGTTTTATAATAAATAAACTCATTATTTTTATTATTTTATTTCTAGAAATGATCACAATTAGGTGAAATGAATAGAAGTTCCAATGATTTATTTAATTTACTTTATGTTAAATTAATATATTAATAAATTAATTAATTATATTAATTAATTTATTAATGTATTTAAGTTATATTAATAAATTAAATATTCTCATTCTCTTTTTATAATATTAGTATTGTTTTAATTCTAGAAATTAGGATAAATGAATAGAAATTAGGTAAAACTAACTATTAAATATATTATT
>APFE031295949.1:6791-36106 GCA_000404065.3 Pinus taeda
CTCCATTCTCACACTTAATGTTTCTGAGTTTATCCTTGAGCGCCAACTTCCTCTGGTCGCTCTTGCTTTGGAATAGATCTATCAATGCTTTCCACATCAAGTATGGAGAAGCCTTTTCGTGGAGGTTCGACACAATGTGATCCCTCATGCCCTCCAACAGAATCCTTCGACACTTTTCTGTCTTCTTTTGCCAATCCTCGACTTGAGCAGCATCAGTAGGTTTTGGGACATCCGCATCTATGAACTCCTTCAACCCATTATCATCTAACACTGCCTCCATCCTGTCCTTCCATGCAATATAATTAGAGATGCCTTCAAGGGCATACTCCAATCACAATCCGTTGAAAGACATTTCAACTTTGACACCAAGAAAACATTGCTGCAAATTCGAATTCCACCAACTCAAAACTCAACCTCTTCTGATCTAAAATTCGTGAGAACAAAGTATTTCTTATACAGAGATCGACTGTATGGCCATTCACCAGATATTTCACCTTCCAAAAGAAGGATGAATCTAGAGGCTACCTGGCCCAATTACAGACTCTGCCTGAAGAAATAAAATGTACACTTTCTGAATAATATATCCGATGATCAATCCTCGCTTTGATATCCTGTAGAACTTTTCTACAAATCAACCAGCTCTGGTACCATGTAGAAATTTTGAATAATATAACACTTATTCACAAATATTATCCTAATTATACACTATTTGCGGAATCATGCATAATACATGTGTGTGGAGCATGATTGTTGAGAGGTCTTTGTTTCAGCCGGATGTATACCCCAGGAAGTTTTATGTATACTTTCAGTCTGCTAGGGTTTCCACCCAAAATCCCTAGGGGAAAATTTCCCTCAACAATGTGCCACATCCGTAGCTTGAACTGAAGTGTTGCAAGAGGATAAGATAATGTTTATAGTCCAAATATTATTAAGAGCTAATAATATTCAATTGTTCTATATTTAGACTGACAGTCTAAAAATAGACTCCACCCATATGTCTAAAAATAGAGGTCCATCTATTTTTACTAACATGACCAATCATCCATAAATAGCATCCTACAACTCATAGACCATGATCCATATGTCTAAAAATAGACATAGTCTAAAAATAGACTTTGCGCCAAAAATAGCCTGCGGGACCACTTATTGAAGGCGACTTCTTTTCACTAAGCTCCATCATCTTGTTGCATTTTCAACAGAAAAGGTCATGAAGCTTGCCCTCGCGATCAAGGACTCAAAGAATATTATGTCCAAGCTAAAATTTGATTATGAAGTGAATATATTAGATCTATAAATAAGGTTGCAACCAAATACGCCACCAAAGGTTCGGGAGAAGAGACAAAGGGACCTCAGCATAGAATTTAAAGGCATAGATGATATGATGGAAGATTATGGGAAGTTGCTCAATAACATGATGTAGATATGGACCTTGTTGCAGGAGGATCCAAACGTCTTGAAGATTGAGGAAGAAGTGCAGGCCAAGTAGAAGCAGTGCTATGAGATCTTGGTAGCTTTGAAGACCTTACTAGTCTTGCACAAGCTTTCCAACTTTTCTAAGGGAAAGAATGTATAGACACAAATATATGATCTGCGGAGGAAAGTACAAATATTGCAGGATGGAACTCAACCATGGTAGGAGGAAGCACTAGGGCTTTTGCAGGTCGTAGATGAATGACTAAAGGAATTGAAGAAAAGGGAAGCAAAGCTACTGTAGAAGATCACTAGTCGTAGTACAGAAGCTTTCTCGAAGGAATTGCAGAAGGAAGAAAACTTGATGGAAGAAACAATCTAGAATTACAATGTAGTATACAACGGGATCACAATGAATATAAAGGGCATCGAAGTTGAGAAACTTAGAATGAGTCACGGGTGAGAGATGGGGCCTGTTAGGCAAGCTCAAACTTGGTTCAAGTTTTGCGTAAAAGATGCCACAAAAGAAGGAGCGGACCACGCGAAGCTGACAAAGATATATTTATCACACATATTTTCTAGGATTTTGGGATGCGATAAAGCCCTTATTTTGTAACGGGTATTGGGTAGTTGTCCTTGTTTTATGGATCCATGGTATGTGGACCATGGTTTTTGTATAGATGAATTGTATAAAAGGATATGTAATGCATTAGCGAAAGGTAATCAAATCATATAGAAGGCAAGTAATGAAATATCATTGAATCTCTATTTTCGCGTTTATAGTATGTAGTTTTGGGAGAGGGTTCTGTAGCTGAGTGCACGGACACCTTGATGAGTCTACAACTAAGTGCACATGGCGCCTACAGATAGGTGCACAGGTCAGAAAAGGGAATGTAATTGAAGATCTATTTAATAAATAAGAAGTTTCGGGGAAGTATTTTATCTCTGTATATGTTAATTGTTACATTTATGCATCTGATATGTATGCTTTTACTGAGTTATGGAAATACCTATAAGATATGTTGTTAGGTGTTACATTTTATGCATTTCTGTAAACTAATCATCTACAGGAAGTTCTTACGAATGTGAAGTTATAAGATTGATATACAGGAGAAGTAAACACATTATGCCACATCACGATATCCCTTTGGTTGCAGAAACCTAGTTTTGTAACCTCCCATAACTCCTTCGGATGAGACTGTCAGAACTTGACGAAAACATGTAATTATTCTAAGGCTTTTGATAAGGTCATAGTAGAATGTCCCATCCTCATTGTGAAGATGCAAGAAAAAAGAAACCAACAGCCTGCAATGGATGTCCAAATGATGACCGGTGAGCCAAGAGAAGATCAACTGTACATCGTCATTATAACAAGAAGTGGGACTGTGAATGAGGATGACAGGGCTGATGGAAAAAGGGAAGTTGAAGCCACATGGACAAGGAATACCACCAAAATGGCTCTTGTATTTGATAACTTGAAATAAAGGAAAGCATTCATGGAGGCGAGGTGAAACTTTATGGATGATGGGGCATCGACCTCTACCGCGTAGTCGACTCAAAAAGATAACTGTGAAATAGTATCAGTTGCAGCACAAGAGGTGGATCTAAATGTTTTCAAGTATTTCTATAGACCTACAAGAATTTTCTAAGGAATCAAAAGGTTGTGGAGGGATTACAGGAATTGATAGATTCATGTAACTATAGGGATATACCACATGGGGAGATGTGCACAATGAGCAACCTGCATAAACACAAGAAGAGAACAGGGAAATAAATGAGTCTTACAACGCAGATTAGAGAATATGACATGGATCAGGTTATCTTAGATCTAGTATCTAATGCCAATGTCTTGCCAAGGAAAACTTGGGAATCGATGGGTAAGCCAAAACTTCAATGGTCTACTATGTTGAAGATGGAAAATCAACAGAAAATCTTACCCCTAGGAAGGTTGTCTAATGTCATAGTGGACATCGGCAAAGTGTGCACTACCATTGAATTAGAAGTGAGATAGTAGATGATAGTAATCCTTACCCTGCATTGCTTGGATTGGATTGGGCATTTGACAACATTCCTATAATTAATTTGAAGAAAATGCAAATGATATTTGAAAGCAATAATATGAGGGTTATTGTTTCATTGGATCCATCAGAAGGGTTGAGGTATATAGAGCATGTCAGAGAGGAATATAGCTCGCATAACGTTGATAATATCTATCGGATCACAATCAAGGAAGAAGAATGGATCAATCCCACTCCAGATGGAAAGATGACTTGAGAGCAAGATATTTCATGTACCTTAGATTCAGAAGAAGAATTGGAGAACTGGTAGAACAGATTACATGAAGTGTCTATAAGGTGATGTGCAAGGATCACCAAAGTAGTGCATTGCATGACAACTAAGGTATGCAATTTACCTTTATATGATGGTTTGGGTGATATAAATACTTTCTTTAAAGATTATAAAAGGCTGGTACTAGAATGTCAGAGGCTGTCATCATTAGATCAAGCGCTGAGGGCTACACCTGCTAGATGGTGGGGTATGCATAAGAAGAATATAGGAGATTAGTAGAAATGTAGAAGGTTGATGTGGGTACTATTTGGACAAGTATAAATAGAGCTCACATATAATTATTTTAACCTAAATGATCCTAGAGACCATATACAAATTTGTATGGCATCTTGGAGAGATATTCATCGAGGAGAATGGGTACTTGGTTTTATATACCCTGGAAATGATCCCTTGGAATTAGTATTTTGAAACTGAACTTCGACATGGCACTGCTAGCTGGGTGGAATTAGTGGATGGATTTGTGATGAAATTCAGATTTGAAGATACTATCCATATGTAGATGCAACACTAAATATAGTTAAGAAGAAGATTTTTGAAAATGAAGTTCCAGTTATCTGGCAACCTGATTGGGTTGCATAGGTCTGAAATGTGATGGAATGTTATAACCTCACTGTAGAAGAGGAAAAATATCCTCACAACATTGATATCAAAGAGTCATAAGGACATCACAAAGTGAATGGGCCTGAGATAAAGATGTTAGATATAACACAACCACTGAAAACAAAGACAGTAAATATAGGGACAGAAGCTGAACTAACATATGAAACCATAGGAGACTACTAGGATGATGACATTGTCAACAAGATAACATATTCATTGCATGAATGCCAGGAGTTGTTTCCCTCTAAATTTTCAAATATGAAAGGCATCCTAGGATATTTGGGAGTTATGAGGATTCCTCTGAATCCTGATATGAAGCCTCTTAAGCAGAGTCCTTATAGAATGAACCAAAAGTATATTGAAATTGTAAAAGAAGAATTGGAAAAAATGTTATCCACGAGAATAATTAGAGCTGTCGAAGAGTCTGAATGGGTAAGTTCCATGGTAGTTCAGGAGAATAAGGAAAAAGGGGAAATTAGAATCTGTGTGGACTTAAGGAAGTTAAATAATGCATGCTTGCATGACCCCTTTCCCACCCCATTTACAGACGAAGTGTTGAATAATGTAGGAGGACCAGAAGCAGTTATGTGAATGGAATACATTGTGCTAAGTCTGAGAATTGCAGTCGTCACAGGTATGATAGACCCCGACATGACGAACAAGAGAATGTCACAGATACTAGCTTTACAAGAAGACAGATTCATAGTAGGATTCAATCAACAACTGCAGAAAGCAAGGGAGAAAGCCTAGCATGACAAGAACATCAAGAAGAAGAAATTTCATGAAGGGGAATTTGTATTATTACATGACAATACGTTCGCGAAGTTCCCAGGAAAATTTAAAACGCATTGGTTGGGGCCATATATTATCAAGAACATTACATAAATGTGTGTTGTTCATCTCATGAAGTTAAATGGTTAGATGATTCCAAGATGAGTGAATGGTTGTAGATTGAAAATATAAAAGGACGATTATGTCCCTAGAACGTCACACTAAAGAATGAAGGGAAGGAAGTCTTAGTGCCACCTTCAGTTGAAAGTGGGCATGGGACTATAAACTACTCTGCAAGAAGGGACTTCATCAAAGGAAGATTGTTGCTCAATAATCAGAAGTATCACAAAGTCTATAGGAGTTGGGACGAAGAGGAGTTGGCTATGCCAAAAGGTAATTAAGAGGAAGTTAGCCGAAAATATGAATGTTGGAAGGAAAAATGGCACCATTAAAAAGAAATTACCATTGAAGGATGTGGGAGAAAATAATTTATGAAGCACATTTGGTTGTATCTAGCTCATTCCTACATTAATGAACCAAATCTAGAGCCAATCACAAGTCTGATAATTCAAATTTTTTATAAAAAATGCATGACATGCCACATTTGACACTAGGTGCCTAAGAGAGATCAGAAATTGCGCCTAAGTGAAGAAGAGTTATTGCATGTTTGAGAGGATCTTGGAAGAGTTGGTTAGAATATTCAAGAAGAAAGGGCTAGTTGGTTTCATGGAGTCACATCTAGGAAAGATTGCAAGAGAGAATGTACTGATGTCCTCGACTCGTGTAAGGTTGCCAAGGAAGGTTCCATAGGCATAGCTGCAGTTGCAACCACATAAGATATAGGAGAAGAGACTAGTTGATCTCTCTACAAAAAAATTAAGAACATCACCATGGAAGAAGACGCAGAAGGAAGTGTGGTCGAAGAACATGGAGGACAAGGGAAAAAATCCCATGCAAAAAGGAAATACACCGATGCAGCAGTCAAGGCCTCAGCAGGTGCATGACAACAAGGAAGAATTTGAGTTTCATAGGAAGGAGATAGAGGATGATGAGCCTCCCTCTGTGCTCCCAAAGTAGATGCCGCCGAGAAAACTGGGCGCAACGCTAGTTAAGGAGTGAAAAGAAGAGAATTTTGCTACTTATACATTGTGTTTTCCAGAAGAGGTGTCTTTTGAAGGAGAAGTGTTGGGGAAGATTCCCCAACTCATATTAGAATACTGGGATTTCAATGGAAGAATCAAATTTCCACAATTTGAGCCCAGTGGGTACTTGAAGAAAGTCCACTACCCGGAGAGTAGAGTTACAAGACTGGAGCCGCAACAATGGGTTGTGGGAGTGCAGAGAGAAGGAATTTTGAACATGCTAAATGTTCCACACTTCAGTTGAAGCACATTCAGTAGAATCTATGTGTGATAGCTCCTCGCACTAGTGCATGATGATTGCATTTGGTTAGGGACATGGGTCTCGATTGATGAGATGCTCATAAGAAAAATAACAACGTTGACATATCAAGGAAAGGACCCTGCGGATGAATTTGTGGGTAAAAAAAAGACAATGAGATGGCCTAAATTATGAAAGAAAATTTCAGGTTAGTAAAGAAATCCCATTAATATGAGATAAACTCCATCTAATTTCATGGTGTGCACTTCATTGCACATATCTTAACGGGGAAGATCATGACGAAGTGTAGGGCCAATGAAGTGCCTGCAACAGTAATGTCATTAGCAAGAAAATCCAGTGCAGGGGTTCAGTTCAACCAGGCTTCTTATATATGTAAGGAGTTTTTAATGGATTGCAGGGAAGCATAGGGAAAAGGCAAGACCTTCCACTATGTTTGGTTGTTGATTCTCATTGCACTTTTTGCATGGAAGGAGTCGAAAGATACTCAATTTTTGACTTTTGGGGTGGATGTATGCAAAGCAACACAGTATGCTTCATTATGGTTTACGAAGGAGCTAACATGTGCAGCAGAGAATAATATTTTCTTCACATTTGTGGCGATGGATTTGCATAGGGTGGTAAATCAGTATCCCAAACTGTCACCAAGCATATACAAACAATATTGTCATATAACAGAGTTTAAGGTAGACTTTCACACGACGTACATGAAAGAAACGAAGGACCCAATAGAGACATGGCATTCATTACTGTACGTGGTAACAGAGGATGATCTCCTCGCGATAGTGCAGGATTGACCGGTGGAATGGAAGACTCCACCTGATGGAGCGGTTGGACGAGAAGGAGAAAAAAAAGGCACCTCGTAGGGTGTGGGTACAAGTAAGAAGATTATCGATGAGGGAAGACAAGAAATAGGAGGAGGGTAGGAACACGAATAACACCACAGTGACGTGGAGGTATCAAAAGAGTCACCCTTTGTAATAAAAATATGGCTAAGAAGAATCATAAGGCAGAGAAGAGTAAAGGCGTAATGCAACTTTTCCTCACTTATGGGGACATGGATGAGATAATAGAGAAAATATTGGATATTAACATAGATACTTGGGACAAGATTGATTATCGTTGAAAATCAATATCGGTTGAGGTACTGCAGGGAATTGTGGAGATGAAGTCATTGCCACAAGAAGTGAAGCGACTAGTAGGAAACATAACCATCGTAGTAGGAACGGAGACTGGAAATGAGATTTGGAATGAGGATGTTACATGTGCTAGCCAGGTCACTGAAATTTGAAGTAGCAACAAATAAAAAGTGAGCCAAGGCATGGAAGACTGTCGAGATGAATGTCGTTGTGTTACCCATCTAGGTGCTTCATGAATTTCATCAGGGATCACCGTAGAGATGCAGGAACGAGAGCAATGTATGTCGATGTTAAAAGAAAAGGCAGAGTCAACAAACAAAACGTTGCAGAAGGAGATAAAGAAAGTGGCCATGGAAAGGAGGAAGCAAGGTAGCAAGGAGAATAGTTGGAGAAGGGCATTTCTAAGACTTGCAACATGGTTCTAGACGTGAAGGCCCGTGAGGGTGACGCACCAGCAGAAAAGGTCATGAAGCTTGCCCTCGTGATCAAGGACTCAAAGAATGCTATAGCCAAGCTGAAATTTGATTATGAAGTGAATATATTAGAGCTATAAATAAGGTTGCAACCAAGTACACCACCAGAGGTTTGGGAGAAGAGTTAAAGGGACCTCAACATATAATTTAAAGGCATAGATGATACGGTGGTATATTATAGGAATTTGCTCGATAACATGATGTAGATGTGGACCTTGCTGTAGGAGGATCCAAACGTCTTGAAGATTGAGGAAGAACTATAGGCCAATTAGAAGCAGCGCTATGAGATCTTGCTAGCTTTGAAGACCTTACTAATCGTGCACAAGCTTTCCAACATTTCTGAGGAAAGAATGTCTAAACACAAATATATGATCTGTGGTATTGCAGGAAAGAACTCAACCGTGGTAGGAGGAAGCCCTGGCACTTTCGTAGGTTGTAGATGAATGACTAAAGGAATTGAAGAAAAGGGAAGCAAAGCTACTGTAGAAGATCGCTAGCCCTAGTATAGAAACTTTCTTGAAGGAAGCGCAAAAGGAAGAAAACTTGATGGAAGAAACACTCTAGCATTACAACACAGTATGCAACGGGATCACAACAAATATCAAGGGAATCGAAGTTGAGTGACTTAGAATGAGGCACAGTTGAGTGTTGGGGCATGTTAGGTAGGGTCAAACTTGGTTCAAATTTTGGGTAAAATATGCCGCAAAAGAAGGAGTAGACCGCACAAAACTAACAAAGATATATTTATCGCACAAATTTTCTAGGATTTTGGGATGCGATAAAGCCCTTATTTTGTAATGAGTTTTGGGTAGTAGTCCTTGTTTTATGGATCCATGGTATGTGGACCATGGTTTTTGTGTAGATTAATTGTATGAAAGGATATGTAATACCTTAGCGAAAGGTAATCAAATCATATAGAAGGCAAGTAATGAAATATCATTGAATCTCTATTTTCGCATTTGTAGTATGTAGTTTTAGGAGAGGGTTCTGCAGTTGAGTGCATGGAGACCTTGAACAGTCTGCAACTGAGTGCACATACCACCTACAAGTAGGTGCACAGGTTAGATAAGGGAATGTAATTGAAGATATATTTAATAAATAAGAATTTTAGGCGAAGTATTGTATCTCTGTATATGTTAATTGTTACATTTATGCATCTGATATGTATCATTTTACTGAGTTATGCGAATATCGATAAGATATGTTGTTAGGTGTTACATTTTATGCATTTCTGTAAACTAATCATCTACAGGAAGTTCTTACGAATGTGAAGTTATAAGATTGATATATAGTAGAAGTAAATACATGATGCCACATCATAGATATCGCTTTGGTTGAAGAAACCTGGTTTTACAACCTCCCATAACTCCTTCGGGTGAGACTGTCAGAACTTGATGAAAACTTGTAATTACTGTAAGGCTTTTGATCAAGTCATGGAAGAATGTCCTGTCCTCATTGTGAAGATGCAGGAAAAAAGAAACCAACAGCCTACAACGGATGCCCAAATGATGACCATTGAGCCAAGAGAAGATCGACTGTACATCGTCATTATAACAAGAAGTGGGATCGTGAATGAGAATGACAGGGCCGATGGAAAAAGGGAAGTTGAAACCACATGGATAGGGAAGCAAAACTTGAAGGAAAGGAAAGGAAAGCATTCATCGAGGTGAGGTGAATCTTTATGGATGATGGAGCATCGACCTCTACCGCACAGTCGACTCAAAAAGATAACCGCGAATAGTTATTGGTTGTAGCACAAGAGGTGGATCTAAAAGTTTTCAAGTCTTTCTATAGACCTACATGAATTTTTTGAGGAATCAGAAGGTTGTGGAGGGATTACAAGAAATTATAGATTCATGTACCTCTAGGGAGATACCACATGGTGAGATGTGCACAATGAACAACCTGCATAAACACAAGAAGAGAATAGGGAAATAAATGAGTCTTATAATGCAGATTGGAGAATATGATACGGATCAAGTTATCTTAGATATAGTATCTAATCCCAATGTCTTTCCAAGGAAAACTTGGGAATCGATGGGTAAGACAAAACTTCAATGGTCTACTATGCAGTTGAAGATGGAAAATCAACATAAAATCCTACCCCTAGGAAGGTTGTCTAATGTCATAGTGGACATCGGCAAAGTGCGCACTACCATTGAATTCAAAGTGATTGAGATAGTAGATGATAGTAATCCTTACCCCGCGTTGCTTAGATTGGATTGGGCATTTGACAACATTTCTATAATTAATCTGAAGAAAATTCAAATGATATTTGAAAGCAATAATATGAGGGTTATTGTTTAATTGGATCCATTAGAAGGGGTGAGGTATATAGAGCCTGTCCAAGAGGAATATAGCTCACATGGCATTGATAATATCTATCAGATCACAACCAAGGAAGAAGAAAGGATCAATCCCACTACAGATGGAAAGATGACTTGAGAGAAAGATAGTTCATGTGCCTCAGATTCAGAAGAAGAATTGGACAACTGACAGAACAGATTATATGAGGTGTCTTAAGGCAATGTGAAAGGATCACCAAAGTAGTGCATTGCATGACAACTGAGGTACACAACTTACCTTTATATGATGGTTTGGGTGATAAAAATACTTTCTTTAAAGATTATGAATGGCAGGTACTAGAATATTAGAGACTGTCATCATTAGATCAATCACTGGGGGCTACACCTGCTAGATGGTGGGGTACGTATGAGAAGAATATAGGAGACTGGTAGAAATGTAGAAGGTTAATGTGAGTAATATTTGGACAAGTAGAAATAGAGCTCACATACAATTTATTTGGTCAGAATGATCCTAGAGACCATATACAACTCTGTATGGCATCTTGGAGAGAAATTCAGCGAGAAGAATGGGTACTTGGTTTTATCCATACCCTGGAAACGATCCCTCGGAATTGGTATTTCGAAACTGAACTTCGACGTCGCACTGCTATTTGGGTAGAAATGGTGGATGGATTTGTGATGAAATTTAGATTTGAAGAAGACTATCCATATGTAGATGCAGCACTAAATATAGTTAAGAAGAAGATTTTTGAAAATGAAGTTCCAATTATCTGGCAACCTAATTGGGTTGCACAGGTCCAAAATGTGATGGAATGTTATAACCTCACTGTAGAAGAGGACAAAAATCCTCACAAAATTGATATCAAAGAGTCATAAGGACATCGCAAAGTGAATGGGCTTGAGATAGAGATGTTAGATATAACACAACCACTAAAAACAAAGAAAGTAAATATAGCGACGGAAGCTGAACCGACGTATGTGACCATAGGAGATTACTAGGTTGATGACATTGTCAACAAGATAACATATTCGTTGCATGAATGCCAGGAGTTGTTTCCCTCTAAATTTTCAAATATGAAAGGCATCCTAGGATATTTGCTAGTTATGAGGATTCCTCTAAACCCTGATATGAAGCTTGTTAAGCAGAGGACTTATAGAATGAACCCAAAATATATCGAAAAGGTAAAAGAAGAATTGAAAAAAATGTTAGCCACGGGAATAATTGGACCTGTCGAAGAGTCTGAATGGGTAAGTTCCATGGTAGTTCATGAGAATAAGGAAAAAGGGGAAATTAGAATCTATGTGGACTTAAGGAAGTTAAATAATGCATGCTTGCATGACCCCTTTCCCACCCCATTTACAGACGAAGTGTTGAATAATGTAGGAGGACCAGAAGCAGTTGTGCGAATGCAATACATTGTACCAAGTCTAAGAATTTTAGCTGTCACAGATATGATAGACCCCGACATGATGAACAAGAGAATTTCACAGATACTAGCTTTACAAGAAGACAGATTCATAGTAGGATTCCATCAACAACTGTAGAAAGCAAGGGAGAAAGCTGACAGGACAAGCACATCAAGAAGAAGATATTTCGTGAAGGGGAATTTGTATTATTACATGACCGTATGTTCATGAAGTTCCTAGGAAAATTTAAAATGCATTGGTTGGGGCCATATATCATCAAGAACATTACATAAATGTGTGTTGTTCATCAAACGAAGTTAAATGGTTAGATGATTCCAGGATGAGTGAATGGTAGTAAATTGAAAATATACAAGGACGATTATGTCCCTGGAACGTCACACTGAAGAATGAAGGGAAGGAAGTCTTAGTGCCACCTGCAGCTGAAAGTGGGAACAAGACTATAAACTACTATGTAAAAAGGGACTTCACCGAAGGAAGATTGTTGCTCGATACTCAGAAGTATCACGTAGTTCGTAGGAGTTGGGACGAAGAGGAGGTAGCTACGCCAAAAGGTAATTAAGAGGAAGTTAGCTGAAAATATGAATGTTGGAAGGAAAATTGGCACCGTTAAAATGAAATTACCATTGAAGGATGTGGGAGAAAATAATTTATGAAGCACAGTTGGTTGTATTTTTCTCATTCCTACATTAATGAACCAAATCTATAGCCAATCACAAGTCTGGTAATTCAAAATTGTTATAAAAATTGCATGACGTGCCACATTTGACACTTTGTGCCTAAGAGAAGAAGAGTTATTGCATGTCTAAGAGAAGCTGGGAAGAGTTGGTCAGAATATTCAAGAAGAAAGGGCTAGTTGGTTTCATGGAGTCACAACTATGAAACACTGCAGGAGAAAATGTACTGATGTCCTCGACTCATGTAAGGTTGCCAAGGAAGGTTCCATAGGCATAGCTGCAGACGCAACCACATAAGATATAGGAGAAGAGACTATTTGATCTCTCTACACCAAAATTAAGAACATCACCATGGAAGAAGACACAGAAGGAAGTGTGGTCGAAGAACACGGAGGACAAGGGAAAAAATCCCATGCAGAAAGAAAGGACACTGATGCAATAGTTAGGGCCACACCAAGTCCATGATAACGAGGAAGAAGTTGAGTTTCATAGGAAGGAGATAGAGGATGATGAGCCTCCCTCTGTGCTCCCAATGTACATGCCGCCGAGAAAACTAGGCACAACGCTAGTTAAGGAGAGAAAAGAAGAGAAATTTTCTACTTATATGTCGTTTTTTCTAGAAGAGGTGTCTTTTGATGGAGAAGTGTTGGGGAAGATTCCCCAACTCATATTGGAAGATAGGGATTTCAATGGAAGAATCAAATTTCCACAATTTGAGCCCAGTAGGTACCTGAAGGAAGTCCACTACCCGGAGAGCAGAGTTACAAGACTGGAGCCGCAACAATGGGTTGTGGGAGTGCAAAGAGAAGGAATTTTGAACATGCTAAATGTTCCACACTTCGATCAAAGTCCATTCAGTGCAATCTATGTGTGATATATCCTCGCACTAGTGCATGATGATTGCATTTGGTTAGGGACATGGATCTCAATTGATGAGATGCTCATAAGAAAAATAATAGCGTTGACATATCAAGGAAAGGACCCTGCAGATGAATTTGTGTGTAAAAACAAAGACAATGAATGGCCTAGATGATGAAAGAAATGTTTGGGTTAGTAAAGAAATCCCATGAATATGAGATAAACTCCATCTAATTTCAAGGTGTGTGCTTCACTACACATATCTTAGTAGGGAAGATCATGAGGAAGTGCAGGGCCAATGAAGTGTCTGTAACAGTAACGTCATTAGCAGAAAAATCCAGTGTAGGGGTCCAGTTCAACTGGGCTTCTTATATATGTAAGGAGTTTTTAATGGATTGCAATGAAGCATAAGAAAAATGCAAGACCTTCCACTATGCTTGGTTGTTGATTCTCATTGCACTTTTTGCATGGAAGGAGCTGAAAGATACTCAATTTTCGAATTTTGGGGTGGATGTATGCGAAGCAGCATAGTATGATTCATTATGGTTTATGAAGGAGCCGACATGTGCAGCAGAGAACAATATTTTCTTCATATTTGTGGTGATGGATTTGCATAGGGTGGTGAATCAGTATCCTAAACCATCACCGAGCATATACAAACAATACTGTCATATAACAGAGTTTAAGGTAGACTTTCACATGATGTACGTGAAAGAGACAAAGGACCCAATAGAGACATGGCATTCATTACCATACGTGGTAATAGAGGATGATCTCCACGCAATAGTGCAAGATTGACAGGAGGAATGGAAGACTCCACCTGATGGAGCGGTTGGAGGAGAGGGAGAAAAAAAAAGGCAGCTCGTAGGGTGTGGTTACAAGTAAGGAGATTGTCAATGAGGGAACACAAGAAATAGTGGGAGGGCAAGAACACGAAGAACACCACAGTGATGTGGAGGTATCAAAAGAGTCACCCTTTGTCATAAAAATGTGGCCAAGAAAGAATCATAAGGCAGATAAGAGTAAGGGCGTAATGTAAATTTTCCTCACTTATGGGGACATGAATGAGATAATAGAGAAAATATAGGATATTAACATAGATACCTGGGACAAGATTGATTATCATTGAAAAGCAATCTTGGTTGAGGTACTACAGGGAATTGTGGAGATGAAGGCGTTGCCACAAGAAGTGAAGCAACTAGAAGGAAACACATCCATCGTAGTTGGAACAGAGACTGGAAATGAGATTTGGAATGAGGATGTTACATGTGCCAGCTGGGTCACTGAAATTTTAGGTAGCAACAAATAAAGAGTGAGCCAAAGCATGGAAGAGTGTTGAGATGAATGTCGTAGTGTTACCCCTCTAGGTGCTTCATGAATTTCATCAGGGAATCACCATAGAGCTGCAGGAACGAGAGCAGTGTATGTCGATGTTAAAAGAAAAGGTAGAGTGAACAAACAGAATGCTGCAGAGGGAGATAAAGAAAGTGGCCATGGAAAGGGAGGAAGCAAGGTAGCAAGGAGAATAGTTGGAGAAGGGCATTGCTAGGACTTGTAGCACAATCCTAGACGTGAAGGCCCATGAGGGTGACATACCAGCAGAAAAGGTCATGAAGCTTGCCCTCGTGATCAAGGACTCGAAGAATGCTATATCCAAGCTGAAATTTGATTATGAAGTGAATATATTAGAGCTATAAATAAGGTTGCAGCCAAATACGCCACCAAAGGTTTGGGAGAAGAGATAAAGGGACCTCGACATAGAATTTAAAGGCATAGATGATACGGTGGAAGATTATGGGAAGTTGCTTGATAAAATCATGTAGATATGGAGGGTTTCAGGCTGATGCGAAGGCCAAGAGGGCTGACACTGAGCTTCAGATTGTGCTGGAGAGGGATTTCATGGCACAGGCTTTCTAAATACCTATTTCTGAAGAGAGGTATTGCTGCCAATTTTTTTATCTCTGTTGGGTTAGCTAGTTTGGCACCTAGTGTACTCAGAAAAGAACTGCTTAATAATAAAACCCTCAGTTAGTTGCACCATTTTTCCCACATTGGGTTTTTTTTGGGGACATTAGTCCATAAACAATGGTGTCACTTGTGTGCTTGTTTCTATTTCCTTCAGTTGATGATTTGTAATGTGTTGAGCATGCATTTGTATTTATTTCCTGTATTTACATGGTAAATAACTTTTTAATTAACAGAACAAGTAGGTAGGAATAAATTAGTAAAGTGCATGAATGGTTTCTAACATGTTAGACTTAGAAATTCCAACATATTCCTCCTCCTCTATCACTCTAATTATAAAACTTATACTTCAAGTGATTGGTATTTATCATTTTGTTTTTACTTTTATTAATGTTGTGCTCCTTACATACAAGACATGTTTGGTGGTGGAATGGATAACTCATCAATTACAGTAGAGTGAGCAATCAATGAGTTGCTCAAACATCCTCGTTCCAAGCGTGAGGTGATCATTGCCTGCTTTCCCACTTTATATATAAGTAGAAAGAAATTAGAGAAGCAGACATAGGACACATATTTCACACACACTAATATTTGTATATTACCTTCAAATCCAAATTACAAGCCACATAAGTAGTGCTTATGAGATCGAACAACTTCCAAACCAAGAAATTTCTTATTGAGAAAATCTGTAAAGAAAACTAAACAACCAACAAACTAATCTTATTATGCTATTGTACGCATTATTCCAAGTCCCCCCTTTAATTCTTACATTACATCATACAAATATTAATAGAAGATTAATAAATTACATATAGTCACAAATGTCCAGATGGTCTTCTTCAGCACTCACATCCACTCTAGATTCTTGCAAACACCGCTCTTTCTTCACCGTCTTATCTTTGAGCTGTCACTTGAACTCCATTTAAAACATAAACACCTCTGACCATCTTTGACGAACTTGCATGATCAACAATGTTGACATACTATATTCTTCCAAATTACATAGCGCATTGTAATTGTGAGAAAAAGTAGCCAAGTATTTAACCATCCTTTGGACAAGCTCCCATCTATCAGACAACATAGCTCATTGTGTCTGATAGTTATCTAGGTACTGAATGCGTTCTAAATTTGACCATACAAATTGACATGTCTCACACACATGGATCTTATAAAAACAACCTGTAACTGATGTTCTTAAAGCCCAAAGGACAATGAGATGCATCAACATATAACATATTCACACAATTAATCTAGCGATGCATTCTTTTAGCACCAAAAAACGTTAATTATATTATTTAGTTCATTAATTGGTTTTACTCTTTTTGAAACAACAAAAAATATAAATGAAATCCAATCAAGAACAAATATGTTTTTCTCAAAAATATGATTCATCACAAAATTCACACACAATATTTTAACTTACTAGAAAAAAATAATACTGTAACAATGACATCTCCACAACTCTAAAATATTTGGGGCTTTTCCTTGAGCCCTTCTAAGAGCATGAAGCTGCTATAAAAATGAGCACTTGGAAAACTTGCTTCTCATCGTAGATGAATAGTGTAGTGCAACTAGACATGAACCTCACCTAGTGACACATATTGAAATTGTTGTAGATCTCAATATTTTTGTGAACATCGTTTGAATGCCGCTGAAGAATCATGCTTTAGTAGTATGAGTGTCTCAAATGATAGGATCATGGATTTTTGCAATATTCTCTTAAGTAAATTCTCTTAAAGAAATCCACTGCTAAGAAATTAGCCCATCAATTTCATGTGGCTTAGTGACACTCAAAATGTTTAAGAGCACATCGGAATTGTCCACGTAGGCTTTGGATACACCAGGTTGACCTCGGAAAAAATACTTTGGTGAAAACTTTGGTAGCTTTGACGTAATCCTTGATGAATATGGTGATAAATTCAGAGGGAAATAGAGCATGAAGAACACGTAGTTTTGTTAGCAGCAAGCTTGGAGGAGATAGGCTTTGGGGTTATGCCACTAACTCTATTAAGCTTGGATGTGCACAACCCTAGTGAGAGCATCAGGGCATAGTTATGATCTATGTTGAACACGACATCCATAGCCAATATCGATCATGTAGCCTTAGCAACTGCCTCATCATGAGACATGAAGTTATATATATGAATGGTCAGTAGATCCACAGATCAACACTCAAAGATCCATCCTCAAACCAATGCCAACCGATTGATCCTTAAAATTGTGATATTCCAGTCTAACAGTGTAATGTGAAGACCTGCAAATGTGTGGTGAATCACTGTTTGGGTTGTAGGATCATTCTCCATCCAATCGTAGGTGTAATAGAGATGTGGGAAATGGCATGTCACGATGATAAGGTAAAAATAAATTGAGAAGACATCAATTTCCACTGGGACATGCGCAGGCATGAAATATGATCTGCCTCCACACCACGTTTCGATCTCAACTCAGGTGTGTCAGAAGCTTCTAAAAGACCTGCCCTTTTCTGCAGCAAAACCCACTTCTAAATATAGAGCGTTTGAAAATGTCACTAGATTCTCTGAACAACATAAATGATCTGAAGCTATCTGATGGCAAGAAACCCACACATCACACAGAAATCTCACATATATACAGTAATAATAACATTCCATTCTTTCTCATCTCCCTAGGCTCCTTTTCAAGGAAGATATCCCCGGTAATTGGGGCGGTTTAATGATAACCTCCCCACCCAGGTTTGGGACGGTTTAATGATAACTTTCTCACTCGGGTTCCAGTCTCATGATGCGACTATGTTGTAAATGTTTTATGTATGTACACCTCTGTGAATTAAGCTGGAGGTGGGCTTCTTCTAGGGTTTTGCACCCTTTTTTAAAAAGGGAAAAGGCCAAAAGAAGTTCTGATACCAAGAAAGAAACTAGAGAAACAAACATAAGAAAAATTTCACAAATAATAATATCCACATATTACCTTCAAAGAAAAATTACAAACCACATGTCTTATGTATGTACACCTCTGTGAATAAGCACCCTTTTTAAAAAAGGGAATAGGCCAAAAGAGGCTCTGAAACCAAGAAAGAAATTAAAGAAGCAGACAAAAAACACAGATTTCACACATAATAATATCCACATATTACCTTCAAAGCCAAATTACAAACCACATAAGTAGTGCTTATGAGGTCTAAAAGTTTTCAAACCAAGAAATTTCTTGTTGAGAAAATCTCTCAACAAAACTAAACAATCAACAAATTAATCTTACCTATGTACTATTGTAAACGTTATTACAAATTAAATAAATAAATTATCTTATCTAAAATATATGAATTTTAATATTCATATGGTCCGGTAGCATTATTTTGTTTACTTTCGTGTTACATTAATTTATAAAGTTTCTTTCCCTTTATTACAAATACATCCATACAAGTCCAAGTTTTCTTCTAACTATGGTAAACTATACAAAGACTTTGGATTTGTATTTAATCATTAATAAATCAAATGTTTTTTAAGTATTTGAATGGTTAAATCACCTAATGCAATGAGTGCTAAGTGAACTACTCAAAAATCATGAGAAATTAGTCAGTTATGACTAACTCTCATGGAAATGGTCATACGTGAATGACTTACTTAACGCAGTTGAATCCTAAAAACAGTGAAGGGATCTCTACTTGAATGGTTCATGAGGCACAATACTTGCTAAGGTTTTTCAAATGGGGTAACAAACTAAGTGGGCTTGATTGTGTGGAAAATCCATAGTTAAGCGCACTTGAGCCAAAGGCGATCTGGGATGGGTGACCTCCCAGGAAGCCCTGGTTACCAGGTGCAAGCCCCAGAAGTGATGATTGACGCTATGTGATTCATTTCACTAGTTGCAATCCCACTTCTTCACCCCTATGATCATCACCCGAAGCAATGATTCTAAGTTAACTACTAAAAAATCATGAGAAATTAGTCAGTTACGACTAACTCTCATGGAAATGGTCATACGTGAATGACTTACTTAACACAGTTGAATCCCAAAAATGATATCTAATATAATGCATTGCATAAACCCCCTAATACTTAAATTCAAAAAGAGTGAAGGGACCTCTACTTGAATGGTTCATGAGGCACAATACTTACTAAGGTTTTGCAAATGGGGTAGCAAGCTAAGTGTGCGTGATTGTGGGGAAAACTCCACAATTAAGCGCTCTTGAGCCAGAGGCGATCTAGGATGGGTGACCTCTTTAGGAAGTCTTGGTTATAAGATCCAAGCCCCGGAAGTGATGATTAAAGCTATGTGATTCATTTCACTAGTTTCAATCCCATGCAATGAGTGCTAAGTGAGCTACTCAAAAATCATGAGAAATTAGTCAGTTACGACTTAGAACACTCATGGAAATGGTCATATGTGAATGACTTACTTAACGCAGTTGAATCCCAAAAATGATATCTAATAAAATGCACTGCGTAAACCCCCTAATACTTAAATTCAAAAGAGTGAAGGGATCTCTACTTGAATGGTTCATGAGGCATAATACTTGCTAAGCTTTTGTGAGTGGGGTAGCAAGCTAAGTGGGCTTGATTGTGGGGAAAACTCCACAGTTAAGCGCACTTGAGCCAGAGGCGATCTGGGATGGGTGACCTCCCTGGAAGTCCTGGCTACTTGGTGCAAGCCCTGGACTGTGAGCATGACCCGATGCAATGAGTGCTAAGTGAACTACTCAAAAATCATGAGAAATTACTCAGTTACGACTAACTCTCATGGAAATGGATATACGTGAATGGCTTACTTAACGCAATTGAATCCCAAAAATGATATCTAATATGATGGAAGAAATTGTTCATATTTGATTATACATCTCGCAAAACAAAAAATATATATAAGTTTTAGTATTAATTTAATATTTAACATTATAGAAGTCAATCAAAAGATAAAAGGATCATTATTAATTTATATAGAAATTTTCAAATAAATTTCCAAAAATAAGATTTAATAAATATATTTAATTTTGATAAAAATGTAAAAGAAAAATGCATAGATATAGTAATTAGTTTTATATAAGAATTATAAGAATATATATGGGGGGAATTATTTTCCATGTAATTGAGTATTATGTTTTAGTAAATTCATATTTTGTTTATATTTTGTTGTTTTAGATGCTACATAATATATAATGTTAAGTAATTACTTGAAAGTTAATAATGATTATATGTTGTTTAAATATTTTTTAATAACAAAATAGTAAGATAATAGATTCAACATGGAGTTGGACTCGATTATTTTACTACTTTTTAATAAAATAGGTATTTCTTTAGCTTTTATTGATACTTTTATTATTCTTGTATGACTTTCATGTTACCATGTTCAACAATGATTTTTCAACCCTACCATAATCTCAAGGGACAAGATCATTTTATCGTGAGATAAGAGGGGCGTTGAGCACTCAAGAGAATCTATTTTGTAATTGTACAATCATTATAGCTAGAGGAACACTCCATTGGTGAACATTAGGATGATATCTACTTCAAGTAACCAACTCAAGGGTGGTAAGTTTGAAGAAATTTCAAAAAGTGAAGCAGGAAACAAATCTAGATGGTTCTTTTCTAATGACTAGAAAAATACATTGTTTGGAATTGATAAAAAAGTTGTTGAAATGTTGAGAGAGGGATCTTCAAAGGGACATGTCCTTTATTTTCATGTAAAGCTACCACAGGTAGGGGTTTTTTCCAAGTCCTAAGAATGTGTGGATACAAAGAAAAAAGATGGACACTTGTTCAAATCACATAGCAAATCTCTTTGGTGATGTTTGTTCTTGCATTAGATCCTTGATCAGAGGCAAAAATCATTTTTTTCATCTAGATCTTTCTCTTTTGATGTCTTATATTATGGCCATAAACACATAACAATCAACTACCAAGACCAAATACAAGTTTTCATAGCATTTGGTAGATTCAAAGCATTAATATAGAAATTTGAGCAATACAAAATTAATACGATTAGGCTTAGCAATGTTCATGAAAATTATTCTATTACATTTGCTTCACATATATGAGAATTGAACCTAGCCACCATTTTCATCATAATTTTGTAAGGATAGTAAATGTAACATAGTAAATTTAAGTATTGAATATTTTAACAATTTAGCAAGGAGGAAGGAGCTGTAGATACACTTATTTTTCTTATATAAATATGATTTTGAAATGGTTGTAAAAAATAAAAAATCATATTTAAACTTGAATAATTTAATTTTGTTTCTCTTAATACACTTCTTTCATTGTCCAAATTACCTCAAAGAAATATTGGAACAAAAGAAGAAGAGATAAATGAAAAAGCTATACCAACACCTTTATAGCATCCAACCTAATAACTACTAGAGAACCAACATGATAAGCAAACAAAAATATAAATCTACTTTAAAAATGTGTCGAATATAAACTTGATGAACAAATGTGACATTGAAAGATTGCAAAGTAAAACAAAGAGTGATATGTTTTATGGATTTCCCAATATGTAATTTTGAATAACATGGCCATATTCAAGCTATCTCGCTTTTTTTACGAATGGATACTACTTGTCGTTAATCATATCCTAAAATTCATACCATTGCATTCCCCAATGGACATATCTATAATTGAGGTCGTAAGGAAACTAATGGACACCAATTCTGTAAACAAGATAATATGGAATTTGAGGACCAACTCAAATCTATATTCTTTGTCATTTGCATAAAGATTTTTTATGTAGCCTCAACCCCTCCCCCCATTCTCATTCTATGCTACAAAAACTAGGGACCAAGAATATGTCTTCTATGTTTTGAACATATTTTGTACACAATAATATAATGCATGGCCAACAACATCTTAAAAATTAACATGTAAATTTGTAATTAATAACTCTATTTTAAGGTTTCAAGTTGACATGCATGGCATTGCTTATAGAATAATGGTTTTCTTATACTGTCTCTTCCTCTGATTTCCAAATAACTAAAGGTAAGAAGAAGTGAAAAACTTATATATATATATATATATAATAAATAAAAAATAAATATAATATATAATAATAATAATTCCCCTATCGAGGTGCGGGTTGACGTAGTGGTCTCGGTGGGATCTGAGCCAAAGACAGATTAATTATGAAGGATAAAGCAAGGTGGTCAGGTGACTTCCCTCATTTATCTCCCGGCATGAGAAAGGTGGCGATGAGCATTGTTAAGAGTTTTTGGATGTATGGGTTTCGAATACCAAGTTTAGCTCTGAGATCTTGTTTTAGAATTGTTGTGTGGTCATATACTTTAGGTATACGGTTCCTCCAGGATCCAAGTGTAGTTGTGGATGGGTGGCTCCTGCACTTCCTCACCTTCTAGTCGGTAAAATATTGGTGTGGGGTTAATTCATTTATGGCCTGGTAAAGTTCCAGTGCCTTCCAGCCTCTCAGCGTGTAGGGTCTCTACTTGGTTGGGATTCTCGAAGGTTGGTTCTTGGTTTTTTTGGTTTTGGTATCGTGCTCCCTTATGTGGTCTGCAATCCATTCCTATGGCTCGACCCTCCTCATATAAAAGGAAAAATGGTTTGGGAGACCATGCCCCGAGCCACAACATAGGTCAAGGGCATGGAAGTTGGCAAGTGCAGCCTCTGCCAACTAAGGGTAGAGGGCATCGAGGTAATGTGGGGATGTCTCGGGAATTTGCTCAGGTATACTATAGTAATATACCTCCACCTGTCCTTCAATTGCTATCCAGTTGGGAAACAGAGCTGAAACAGCTAAGAACCCTAATTTGGACCTGGAGGAATGGAAGTCTTTAGTCCCAGACCTTGGTCACTATCGTGGAAGATACACTCAATATCAAAAAACAATTTATATATATTGGCATATGAAGAATATCGTTGCAAAAGAAATAGGGTCCAATCTTGTTGGGCCACCCAACCCAGATTCTGATCTTTAGGAAATTCATAGAGAATTTCAATTGATTCAGTACCAGATCCAACTCCAAAATGTTCTCCTTAGCCAGATTGAGAAGCACATCCCTTACCTCCTTCGGACAGAGTTGTTGGGCTCTAGCGCCAAAGATCTAGTGCCTATTAATTCCTCTAATGAGTAACGAGATGATTAGTATGGTCACGCTTTTTGAAAATTGTGTAGCTCATATGATGGATTTATAGTGTTTATGCTTATGTTTTAGTTATATATATATATGAGGAGCAATAAGGATATTCAAACTTATATTGCATTACTAGATAGTTTGAGAACATTTAAATTTTGGTTGGCTTATAATGCACTTAGATGGCCAACAGACTCAGTTTCCCAGTGGGTGGGTTAAGGTCATATAACATTGTTAGATGTGTATGTAAACTTTGTAAGAATCACCATATCAAAAGAATATTTGTTATATTTACCACTGTACTATTTTATTTTTAAAGTGGGAGAAGTGAACGAGTTGTCATGCATATTTGAGATTATGGATCACATTGCTATTACTTACTTTTTTAACAAGACTTTAAGAGTAATTTGACAAGGTAGTTAGGTTTGAATTTTTAGTATGGTTGTTTGGGTAGGAAATTGGTAATTATAATAAATCTCATTATATTCTTTTATCCATAAGTATTTATAATAGAATAGGATGATAAAAAAGTTTCTATGGATTGATGGAATTCTCCTCTCTTGTTGTTTTAATTATATCTACTATTCATGTGGGTGGAATTTATTAGTTGGAGTTGTTCAATGTTGGTTGCAAACTTTTTGTAAATATGATCCAACCTATATAGCACTCCTTTTTTTCCTTATAGAAAAATTATCATCTTAAAATATTTTCCAATTATTTGTAAGCTACTAGGACCATTTGGGGTTATGTGATGGAGACTAGATAGGAAAGATTTGTTATCTTGTGGGTTGGTTTGTTTGTAGACATTGGTGATTAGTCCAATATAAATAGATCCAAAAATATTGAAGTGAGATGGCATGCACCATTTGGAAGCTACCAAATTTGTGATCTAATCAAAGCTTAGATTCCAAAGAATGGATATTCCTCCACAGAAGCCTTGTGTACTTAGGCCTATTGCCTTGCTACCCCATTATATTTTTGAAATAATTGAATGAATGAACGTCTCCGAGCACATGATTTATTGCATGAAAAGGATGTATGAGTTTTCCTTATTTATTTTTTATTTGCATTTCTTGTATTTTATGGGTTGTTAAGGCCCCTCATGTTCCAAGGCATAATCCACATACTTGGCTGGTGCAAGGGAGATACCCTTCCTTAAGATCCTTGGCTTGCTCTAACTTAATGAGATGATCTCCCACCTCTTGTATCTTGGCTTTATTTTTCTTTCTTCTTCCTGGCTTCCCTGATACCTTCTTGGTATGTTTTAGAGGTGAATTTTTGATACCTAGGTTGTCAAGGGGATTGTCGACAATCTTACAACTTCCACCTTTCTAGTTTGATTTGAATGTTGATCTATATAACTTACTTAATTCTTATGTTGATAAGGAGTTGATGCAGTCTTCATTGAATCATGAGGCTAAAAGAGAGAGATTGACCTCTTCCATGTCCATATTTTTTGTTGTTTCACTCATTAACAAGATTTCCTCTATGGATTCATCCTTTATTTCTATTGGGTTTTCATACTGTTGATTATTTTATAGTAGGAACGTGCATTCTAGATTTTTTTTCTTGCTCCATTATCACAACCTTTCTTTCCCATGCCTCAAGTTTCTTGCCGTTGTATCTACTTCCTTGTCTTCTTTATTCATTAAGTCATCATTCTTTCCCTCTTTGATCTTTTGGGCTATAGTAGAGATATGTTGCTATTAACTATGGTAAAGGGAGTTTGCTTAAATGACATGATGGGCTATTTCTTTACTGATCAATCTATAATCAGCTTGCTTCGAGGTTTGAATAAGTATGATTGAATACTTTTCTTCTTTGTATAGTAAAACTTCAAAGATATAAGAGATGATCCACCATAAAACTTCAAAAATAAATCCTTAAACCATACAATAGGTAAGATAAACCTGAAAACACCAAATATTTCCAAGACATTCACTACAAACAACACAAGAATATAGAGAGAAGAATCCTTGAGGTAGGGTGACACCATAAATTACTCCTTGTGGAAGTAATCACTTCCTAAGCCATTCTTGCTACATAATAATACAACACCTATAATACAATGATAATCATGCATAGTGATATTTTCTCATGAGTATTCCTAGGGGCCTTATGTCAATTACCTTTTTATTATTATATTATTTCTTTTTAATTACATGGCAGACCTTATTTCATTTAGATACATTACATTCATTGTCCCTTTAGGTACCTCCCTAAATACCTAATATTATCATCCTTTGGTACATAACAATCAGTCCCCTTTGGCATTTGTTTTCCTTAAAACATGGGTAGAAGAAAAAGAATATGATCTACTAAGTAATGTGATTAACAATTGATCCATAAATTTTCATGGATATTCCACTAAGCAATTCGTCACAACAGATATGATAAAACTACATTTAAAAATTTGAAATCTACATTATTCAGGTTTTATTTTTCTTTAGATTTATGGATATGTAGATTACGATTAATTGTGTATGCATGTCAATTAAAATTGTGCATAAAATAGAGAAAAATGAAATAAAAACTCACAACCCATGATTGACGCAAGATATGACATGGGGAACCCTTTCAGTAGAAAACCCAACAGGAAGGTGAGGTCACTTTGCTCTCTTTCGATGAATAGAAAATGTATGCAAGTACAAAGAAGTATGGTATATGGCATGTGGGCTTCTACAGTGCAAAAATCCTCTCTGTGTGCTCTATCTCCTATCCCTCTTGGTTATTTTTGTTCATTTAAGGAACAAATGCACTCAAAAAGAATGGAACCCCTTTTCCTCCCAGTGGCTCAGTTATAACACAGCCCAATGGCCTACTAGTGGTTAGGTTTGACTACCTCAACTCTTAATTTGAGTTAAAATGTGGACTCTTCTACAATATTCTTCATCACAAGCACATGGCTAACCCCTTTTCCATGAATAATAGGGGCTAATGTGGCATACATTTTGCATACAAACTCAGATTGATGCAATTCTTGTGTCTTTGGAAAGGTCTTTATGTGCAGAATATGAAAAACAAGTGTTGCAGTAAAGAAAAAAACTTTTACCCCTAAAAAATGTCATTTGATGCCTCAAAATGCTCCTGAAAGGTTTCATACCCCTTTTTTTCAAACTGGGTCCTGCTAGTAAAAAATAGTCCTGTGAATTGATTGCTCCACTTTTTCCACTCTGAAAGCATTGATATGGATGAAAAAAAATATAATGAGCCAATATGGATCAACTACTAATATACAATGACATATGCAACATCCATTTTCATTTTACCCCATATATGTAGATATAATACATGTAAGTACCAGTGTGGGATCCATGCCCAACAACACGATTACTTTTGAACGTGTGAAATTAATTGGTAGTTGACTGGAGGATGGGACACATGAATCCAAAGTCTGAGGGGGGAACCCATTGCAAGCCATGAACGAGCCCAAAAAACCGCATTGAATTTCCTTAACACCAAACTAACCAACCCAACAACCAACACTGATAGGAATTATGAAATGGGCTTGGATGATGTGGACACAGATAGAACCTAGCCTCAATATCCTTGTGGATCAAGGTTAGATGACAGCCTCAGAATAATGAGACAAACCTTGGAGGGGGGGTCAGAGTGGAGAGAATGTGAGGGGAGAACACAAGTGGAGGAATGAGCTGAGAAGCATTGTAGGGAAGGAGCGAGGAGCTACTCAATTTGTCACTGAGCCAATTCTCAAAAACCATGGGTATTATTACTTGTATTCCATTTTTTTGAGGCAACTAGACTGTGCCTATGCCTGAGTGGTTAGAGGGAGACTTATTGGATGACCAAATCACTATGTTCCTTGTTATATAGCTAATAAACCATCTGGATAGGGATTGTGGTGCTTGTTAGAGATTTGTTAACTACCTGGATAGTGGACACTAGACCCTTGTGGATTCAATCTCCTAGGCTGAGCAATACCCCATATGAACCTTGGGGGAAGCCCTATGAATGATCTCTAGAGAGTAAGTGAGTTACTTTTGTGCTTACTATCAAAGGGCAGTTGATAAACCACTTGGGTAGTGAACTCCAACTCTTAGTGCCTATTAAGTCATTGGTATGAAGTTCCCCTTGAGCAAGCATCCCCTCAGAGTTTGGATCTAGCTCAGGGGTGATTAGTTGCAAGAAAGGTTGCAGTGTATTTGGCCTATGGTTGGGTGGAGATTTGAAGCCCATCCTTTAGTTTCTAGCCATCTTTAGATACAGATATAAGTGTAAATTTACATTTGCATATGTGAATTATGGACTACGATGTTCCTTGTTATGTTTATGATTGGTATATGACCTTGTGTGTTTATGAATGAAAACGAGTTCCTGGGATGTGAAATTCATTATTGTGTTAATGATTGGAGTGATATCTTGTATGTCAATTATTCTAATGTATGGATGGGTTGTGTTGTTTAATATTATGTTCATGATAGATGGGTGAAAATTGTGTATATATGTTGACAGGCAGAAAAAATTATCCTGCAACGAGTGAGTATTGGTCCGATCAGGGTCCCAATTAGACCCCTATTCATTTGGTTCGAAAAAAGGCTCAATTATATGTTCTATTCTAACCTAAGTAAATGATACAAATTAAATTAAATTAGGGAAAATATATAACATAATCAAACATTTACAATATACTATAAGTAATTTTATAAATTGTTGTGTGTGTTTAAATTATGCTTTAATAGTTTAAACAGTAGGGTGAGAGTAAATCACCCAAATGCAGCACTTGAAAGGGACTACAAATGTTTAAAATAGTTATTTCCCTTACTAAAATGTGGGCTTAGTCAGCCACTAGACTTTTTTTGGGCTTTGTTTAAAGAGATTTTCAGTGATCGTATATATCTATATATATATATATATATATGAGATTTAAAAAAATTATTTGCATGCAATGGGCTAATAAATTTGACAAGCAAAAACAAACCTATCTCGAAAACGAGAGCAAACTGTTGAAACTGTCTTCATTGAATATCAGAAAGTGAATATTGATTCACTTAAAATTAACTCAGAATGAATCTAAACTAATTTAAACTATTTGACAGTATAATAATATACTAAATTGTTTCTTAAGAAACAACAAAAGCGTGTTCTAACATTCAATAGGTATTAATATAAATAAAAATGATAGATATAAATACCAACAATGTCTTCTAAAAAATTAAAAGTCACATATTATCCAAAGCATAACACTCAGAAATAGATCAATGCCTGAGTGGTCTTCAAAAATTGATTGAAATCTTTTGATTATAATACCATTGTCTTTAAGCGCAACAATTTCCAACCCTTACTCCATTGTAAAGGGTTGTATAAATACAAAAATAAATAAAGTAAGATAAGGTTTAATTTTCTAAAGATAGAAAATCCAAATATTTCCTCACATTGAATTAGCAACAAAATAAAATCTTATTAATTCATTACAATCCTCTTGTTTTCTATGTAGATCGTTTTAATATTCTTCCTTTGTTTATGTTACTTTCATTGACTCATCAAACAACTTCCTGGGAGAATTCTCTTTAATGTATTGGGCCCATTCTAAAAACTTCTCAGATATGTGCAAAAGATAGATAGACATGAAATTTTCAAGGCTGACTTGGCATCTAGAAATAAAATTTTCGATGTATCTTTTCCTACCATTATACTTTGATAAAAAATTTGGAAATTAATTTTATTTGTTCATAGGGAAACTGAAAGAACTTTTGAATATCTTGTGCATTCCAAATGCTAATTTTCCTTATAATTAAATCATTAGATGTCCTCTTTTCTTCTACTTCAAACTGACTAATTACTCCTGGTAGTGCTTTTCTAAGAGCTTGAGTCTTAGGAATGTCAAATTCATTTGTAATATCTAGCTCTGTGTCCCATACAACATCACAAAT
>APFE031295949.1:36315-90086 GCA_000404065.3 Pinus taeda
GTGAATCAGTATTAGCAAGTCAATAACTTTTCATTTCTATAATCAAATTTATATACGCTACTTTAGTTAATGGAACTCGCGTGTACACGCAACTGTGTTTAAGGAAACTAGCGTATATCTAGTAAACCTATGATTCAGTTAATTCATCATATGTTGATCTTTAATCAATGCATCACAACTTCATTAACCATATAAACAGTATCTAGGTGCAGTAAAAACAGAACAGACCATCACACATAAGAAACACACATGAACACCAAGATATAAGGTGGAAGCCCAATGTGGGTGAAAACCACCTACTACAATCATTTTTATCTTCTTTTAATAATAAGATAATTAAGTTTACAATTTTTGTATTGGTGCAATCTTATACCAGTATGCAGGCTTCTACCTGCAGAAGGCTACAACCTTCTCTCATTCTCTAGCTTCTACTAGAAGGGAGCTACAACCCCCTAGCTTTTGTACTAGCTGATATGTTTACTAGCATGTAGGCACTGACCTATAGAAGGCTACAACCTTCTTTCTTCCTCCAGGGACCATGTTTCATAAATTTTCAGACTGGATACTCTTGGAATGCAACACCATAATCTAAAGGCCATGTTTCATCCAGTTTTCATACTAGACCCATTAACAACATTGAAACTCAAATCAATCACCACTGCAATACAACCATCAACTATATCTGCATCAACCAATCACTAAAACTCAATCATTACTTTCTGAATCAACCAAACTAAATCAATCACTCACAACCTCTAAACCTCTAACACAACTGAATCAACCATTCATTCATAATTTAATCAACTTCAACAAATCAACTGGAACAGAGAGATCACTATAGCCAGTACACAGATTTGTACCCAGAACATTGCATCATTAATCAAAACCAGTTGTAACTTCAAAACCATGCATTGGATTGTATACACAACATGGAAGAGCCGAACCAACGTGTATACGCAACTTCATCAAAGAGAACCAGCGTATAGGTCTACAAATACTTTTTTATAACTTCATTGCTCTTTCTGACTTCAAACATACCCACATCATCACATATAAAGGATAATACATGTGTTAACAACTAGATCTAGCCCTTCAAATCACATAATGATAAGTCATTATGATCCTGATCCATTATTAGATCTCATCTATCATCACTAAAGCATATCACAATCAATCAACCTGAACACTGTTACCAGAATACAGTCACCAGAACATAAAGCAAAAACCAGAACTCTGCATCAACAACAAGGATCAATTGTATCTTCAAACATCATAGTTCATAAGGTATACGCTAATTATATATGTTGAACTTGCGTGTATACGTGCTTTTACCAAAGCCAACCAATGTATACATCTGCAAATATTAAGTCATAATTTTGTAGCTATTCCAGACTTTAGTCATACCCATATCATAATATTTACAAAACAACACATGAATCAGTATTCAGATCTAGAATAAACATGATCAAACCCATATAAAGATAGTTCATTTCAAGCCTTAAGATCCCAATCCATCATTAGATTTTATCCTCCATCAATCGCTAAGGTTCATCTGGTTCAGATCACACAAACCACCATAAGCCAATAACCTGCATACTGGATCTCACACTTCACCAAATATTCATTCCTTTCTTGTTGCCTTGGCCTAATGATCTTCTCCTCCTTTTATAGTTTTAGGCCTTTCTCAATACCATGGACCAAAACCATTTAGGACCAATACCTTGGACCAAATACCTAGGGTTAATACCACAAACCAAAACTTAGTTTTCCAAGGTGTACACACTTTTCCTTCTGTGCGTGTGTATGTTATACGCTCCTTTTGTTTTGTTAACCTACATGTATACACAGCTTGGTCAAGGTGAACCTGCATATACCCCTCTTTTTTCATTCTGTGAACACTGAACTGTAATTCTTTGTTGTTTCCCTGCTATATTGTGATCTTTCATCTAAGTGAGTTGCATTCTGAACTGATTCGTTGAAGTTTCCCATGTACAAGTGAGTTGTTCTACTACAAGTGGATTGCCATCAAGTACAACACATGCATCATAATGCCAACAATCTCCCCCTTTGGACTTGATGGCAACAACAATCACCAAGTCACTCTCCCCCTTTGACATCAAGGGCAAAGGGCAGACCAAGATATTCTCTCCTTTTGATATACATTATGTTGTCCTTGCTCCCCCTAAGTACATGCTAAAATCTCTGATTGAGCTCCCCCTTTGTTCATGCTGAGATGTACTCTATCATCCATGCTCCCCTTGAGCACATGCAGAGTCTGCAAATATTTTCAAGAAAAATAACATGACTCTATAACTCAACTATGTGAGTTTGACCTTCCTATCACCAATGACTCATACATACATTCATTCTCCCAACCAAGTGGGGATATACCAAACTTGACTCATCCACCCAACAAAGTGGGGATATATCAATACTTTATACATGGCTGAAATATTACATCATCCTTCCCATGCATAGTTGGGGTACAAATTACATCATATGACCAAAAGGGACTCATCAAAAGACTACAACATATAGAGACAAATTATTACATCCTGGGTCTTGATATGACCTTTATATTGAATGATATATATGACATCTATAACAGAGACCAAATATCTAAACAATATCATGATATTCATTAGCAACTATCATACACCATGAATGATTTTCTCCATAAGCATATGTTCAATAGCATCCAGACCATCAACCTATATATGTCCATGTAAATATCATCAACCTGTGACAAAGTATGTCTGCATATAGATATCAACTTATCTTCTTGATCTCATCAAGATCAACTTGCTTCATTTCCTTCCATGAATCACTTGAGCATATGTCATATCTCCAAGTAGTAACAAAACCATTCACACCATATCCTATGTATGTGAAAACACCATAATTATCATCTATGATAATAACATCATCATCAAGAACTGCATGATCTTTCCACAAGAACCTTCAATATATCAACCATGTATCATCACTAGGGAACATCCCATATCTGATAAGCATCAACCATGATAATCAACATATGTGAGTATCAACCTATCATCATAAGATAAGAACTCATCATCATTATGTGGTTAAGTAAGCCATGTCTTCGAAAATCCATATCTTCAAAGTCTGCAATAACACATATTCTCTTGGCCAACCAACAATATGTAACTTAAGTAATCTTCCATGTATCCATCAAAGAGATATCAATATGTATCTAGCAAACCATGAGCTCATGGTCATTTGTCAAGATTCCTTGATATCATCAACAACAACAATCCTCAACTATGTGAGAGCCAAGATCTATAGGAGTCATGTATCATAACTACACCATATGAACTTTATGCATCTTTGAAGGCATGACGACTGCAACATAGAAGAAATGAGTGGCTCATCATCAATTAATGAAGTTGTGTACTCAAGCTTTGTACTTCTCCTTGTCCTTATGAAGATCACCATGTAAGCAACATATATATACATCAACAAAAAGTCATCCACAATCATCCATAAATCTGATCTGAATAACAACTATGTAACCCCAATCAATATAAGTATCATCTGAGATTTCATCATGGGAAGCTTATAACCATCACATAGAAAGATGTATCAATTTAAACACTTTAGCCATATAAGCTTCATCATCATCAAAAATACTTCTAAACATAATGCCAACAATGCTTTGTTAGAAGCATAGCATGTTCTCCCCCTAAACCTATTCAACCTGTTCACTGTCAGATCTGATCATTGCATATATCAATAAGAAGTATCAAGGCATCATTATCAATCAAATATACATGAAGTTATCAACAACTTGTTAGGATCAAAACACTTATAAAAAATATCCACAGACTGTAGTCATCTACGACATAAAAGATAACTGATAATTGTCTGAATCATATCACATCAGTTTTTCTGAGACAGTCCCACAACATTTTTCTCAAACTATATATATGTGACTGTGCAGCTTTGAAATCGCGTATATACGTGACTTGTCTTCATGAAACTTTCGTATGAGATTTAGAACATTGAAGTTTCATACTTTCGGCTTCTCCTGAGTTTGTCATGTCTGTACACTGTGCCATGCCACATTTTTCCGACTGTACTTCCTTCTTCTTCCATATCTTCGAGTTTGATGATGTTTTCTCCTTTTGGTATGGTGCCCGATATTTTCTCCTACATTCCTTTGCTATATGTCCAAGCTTGTTACATGCATAACATCTTACATGTTTCATATTTCTTCTATAGCAATCAAAGCCTTTGTGACCAAACATATTGCAAGAAAAACAATATCCCTTAAAGTACCTGGAAGCTAATGATATTTTTGTGTGATGGTCTTGAACCATTTTACTTCCACATCTCCATGTCCAAGATTATGAAATATAAAACATTCAATATTATTCATTTGAGGAAATAACCAACTATCACTTCCATAGCTAGGAGTAAAAGATTTTCTTTGAAAATTTTCTTTCCTTGGTTGTTGATGGGATTGACCTCTCATCTCCTTGTTGAGCATTTCAAGTTTTACATTAGAGTTCCTTTTCTTAGCTTGTGAGCTGGATTCACCTTCAACAGATTCATGGAAACCAAGACTAGATATGATGGCAGGATACCTTTGACTACTAAGAATATCATACAAAATCTTAGTACTATCTTGAAATCATAACATCTTATCCTTTTCTTCTAATTTACCTTTTAGTATATTTACCTCAACCTGATGTTTCTCTTCCTTTTCAAGATACTACTTCTTCATGATTTCTTAAGTTTTTCTTCCTTCTTCCATCTGTTGCATTATTTCAAGAACTTCGTTTTCTTGTTTTTCAAGAGCTTGGAGTAGTTCTTCATTCTGCTTATTTGATTTTTCAAGATTTTCTTTTAGCAAGAGGATCTTAGCTTCAAGACTTTCATAGTAACAAGATCTATTTTTGAGTTTCTTAATTGTTGTACTCCTTTCATTTACTTCATTTCTTAATGATGTCACTTCATCCTGTAGCTTTTGACATTGATCTTCCTTTTTCTTGAATTGCTTCCTTACTTTGTTTCCTTCCTCTAGTTGAGCTTTTAGTTTGGTAGCTTCTTCTTTGAAGGCACATTCCCTTTTGTCCAATAGATCTTGTTGATCTCTAATTTTGTCCGTAAGCCTTTTAAATTCTGCCTCTATTTGATATCTTTCTTCCTTACCCATAAGAGCGAATTCAGTTGTTTCGCTATCACTTTCATCATCTTCAAATGGATGGAGAAATGTATCACCAGAGGATAAGAAATTCATACCTGATAGCTCGTTTACTTGTTCATCTTCATTCTAAGGTGATTTTGAATCTGAAGAGTTGCTTCCACATAATTCCTAATCGATTCTCCCGCTGTCATAGTTCCTTTGAGATGTCTTCTTCTTCTTAGGCACTTTCTTCTTTATCTTCTTTCCCATTGTTCTACAGATCTCCTTCAAGCAGTCAAGCTTCTACCAAAGGACCTGCTTTGATACCAATTGTTGGAAATAATACTAGGGGGGGCGTTGAATCAGTATTAGCAAGTCAATAACTTTTCATTTCCATAATCATATTTATATACGCTACTTCAGTTAATGGAACTCGTGTACACACAACTGTGTTTAAGGCAACTAGCGTATATCTAGTAAACTTATGATCCAATTAATTCACCATAAGTTGATATTTAATTAGTGCATCACAACTTCATTAACCATATAAACAGTATCTAGGTGTAGTAAAAATAGAACAGACCATCACACATAAGAAATGCACATGAACACCAAGATATAAGGTGGAAACCCAATGTGGGTGAAAACCACCATCTGCAATCGTCTCTATCTTATTTTAATAATAAGATAATTTTGTTTACAATTTTTGTATTGGTGCAGTCTTATACTAGTATGCAGGCTTCTACCTGCAGAAGGCTACAACCTTCTCTCATTCTCCAGCTTCTGCTGGAAGGGAGCTACAACCCCCTAGCTTTTGTCCTAGCTGATATGTTTACTAGCATGTAGTTGCCGACCTACAGAAGGCTACAACCTTCTTTCTTCCTCTAGGGACCACGTTTCATAAATTTTCAGAGTGGATACTCTTGGAACACAACACCATAATTTGAAGGCCATGTTTCATCCAATTTTCATATTGGACCCATCAACAACATTGAAGCTCAAATCAATCACCATTGCAATACAACCATCAACTATATATGAATCAACCAATCACCAAAACTCAATCATTACTTTCTAAATCAACCAAACTAAATCATCACTAACAACCTCTGAACCTCTAACACAACTTAATCAATCATTCATTCATACTTTAATAAAATTCAACAAATCAACTGGAACAGAGAGATCATTGTAGCCAGTACACAGATTTGTACCCAGAACACTGCATCATTAATCAGAACCAGATGTAACCTCAAAACCGTACATTAGAGTGTATATACAACTTGGAAGAGTCGAGCCAGTGTGTATACGCAACTTCATCAAAGCGAACCAGTGTATAGGTCTGCAAATACTTTCTTATAACTTCGTTGCTCTTCCCGACTTCATACATACCAAGATCATCACTTATAAAGGATAATACATGTGTTAGCAACCATATCTAACCCTTCAGATCACATAATGATAAGTCATTATGATCCTGATCCATTATTAGATCTCATCCATCATCACTGAAGCAAATCACAATCAATCAATCTGAACATTGTTACCAAAATACAGTCACTAGAACATAAAGCAAAAACTAGAACTCTACATCAACAACCAGAACCAATTGTATCTTCAAACATCACAGTTCATAAGGTATACACTACTTAGATGTGTCGAACGTGCGTGTATACGCGCTTTTACCAAATCCAGCCAACGTATACATCTGCAAATATTAAGTCATAATTTTGCAGCTATTCCAGACTTCAGTCATACCCATATCATAATATTTATAGAACAACACATGCGTTAGTATTCAGATCTAGAATAAAAATGATCAACCCATATAAAGATAGTTCATTTCAAGCCTTAAGATCTTGATCCATCATTATATCTTATCCTCCATCAACCGCTAAGGTTCATCCCTGGTTTAGATCACACAAACCACCATAAGCCGATAACCTGCATACTGGATCTCACTTCATCAGATAATCAATCCTTTCTTGTTGCCTTGGCCTAATGATCTTCTCCTCCTTTTATAGTTTTAGGCCTTTCTGAATACCATGGACCAAAACCATTTAGGACCAATACCTTGGACCAAATACCTAGGGTCAATACCATGGACCAGATACCTTGGACCAATACCATGGATTAGAAACTTAGTTTTCCAAGGTGTACGTGCTTGTCCTTCTGTGAAAGGTTGTGTGTGTGCTATATGCTCCTTTTGTTCTGTTAACCTACGTGTATATGTAGCTTGGTCAAGGTGAACCTGCGTATACCCCTCTTTCTTCATTCTGTGAAGACTGATTTGTAATTCTTTGTTGTTTACCAGCTATACTGTGATCTTTCATCTGAGTGAGTTTCCTTTTGAATTGATTCCTTGAAGTTGCCCATGTACAAGTGAGTTGTTCTACTACAAGTGGGTTGCCATCAAGTACAACACATGCATCATAATGCCAACAATGTCTTGATTGATTCATTCCTTAATTACTTTACACTTGGAATCTCTTTCACCTAATGAAGCTTGCATGAGTTTTTTATCATTTTTAGTTACTTTCTCAATGTTTTCAAGGTTAAATTGTCTCTCCCAGTTAGCAATCATGCCAAATCTATGACTTACTATCTTATCATCTTTAGTTAATGAATCAATATTATCAATGAGTGATACTAATGATTGAAATAATCTATAAATTTTATCCATTTGCTTGAAGAAATTAATTTTTTCGCCTTTTAGTTTTTCACTAACCTTTAAAGCCAGCTCTTTAAAGATATTAATACTTTCAGTAGCCTCGTATATATGTTTTAATTTTTTTGTAGGGATTTGATATGTTCTTCATGTGCTATGGAAATTATTTGCATATTTACATTTGATTCCTCTTTAAGAATTCTAATTTCATTGCTTTGAAATTGTTTCAAATTCAACATGTTGGGATGTTGGTTATCTGACTCTATTAAGCTTGCTTACCATTGTTTCTCTAAATCTGATTTCGCCAAACCATATTTTGCATCAATTCGTGGTATTTCCAGAGTGAATCCTTCTCTAAGAGTTGAGGCATGAACTTTCCACTACCATTCACAAAATAATTTACTCTTCTCTAATTCTACCTCCAATTCTTTAATCTTGTTCATATTTTTATCAAGTTGTTCAGATAATTCCCCAACTATGTTTTGAGTATAGGTTACAAAATCTCATAATATCGATGTTGATTCTTTTGTTTTATATTTGGAATCTCTTGTAACCTACTAGCATAATTTTGAGATTGCTTCAATAGAAACATGATTCCTTTTTCTGGACCTCTTAACCATTGATTGTTTTTGGGAATTATAATAATATTCACTTGAAGATGGCGTAGTTTCAGTAATTGGCTCTAATTCAGAAATTGGTTTAAAAATTATAGAAGAAAAAGGAATATTAGTTGAAATGGGGTTCATTGATACCTCTACAAAAAATATCCTCCATGACTTGCATTGATGAACTAGGAGTCTATAAAATATATTGAATTGGATTTTCCACAACTTATAGAGTCAGTGGCACTATATTTTCTTGAATCTCCTTACTAATTTCTTGAACAATCGTTTGAATAGTTTTATGAGCCACAATTGATTCTTTAACTTTTTCTTCCTCAAAAGAATCAATTTCCACATGATCATTAGGTCGATTTACTTCGTTAGGAGATTCAATATATATTATCATTTTTTTCTTGAAGAGAAATGCCTTATTCTTGAACTATTATTTTCTTTGTACCTTGAGAATGTTGTAGTGTTTTTGCTTAACTGATTTATTTATGTGTCTTGTATGGATCTTATTGAACATGAGATTTATCTATTGGAGTGGACAAAATAGATAAATTTGAAGGTTTTAAAACCTCAACATTCTCTTCTTGTGTAAATTGATAATCAAAATTTGAAGGAATATATGTGAAGCAAAAGCCAATACCTTCAAAAAGTTTCAATTTTTTAAGTGGTGTACCAGAATTTACACTGTCAGGAGATTCAATATCTGTTATCAATTTTTCTTGAAGAGATATTTTTTATTCTTTAACTATTATTTTTTTTGTATCCTAAGAATTTGCTAGTGTCTCTGCCTGACCGATTTCTTTATTTGTCTTGTATGGATCTTTTTTTTTTCTCGATTAAACTATTCTATTATATACAAAACCAGATTATATTTACAAGCATGTTGTCTGAAAGATCCAGCTGCCTGAAAGAGTGGCAGCCTGGAACAACCATTTGTAGTAGAAAAAGAGGGCGAACCTGTTCATTCCCTCACAGGGGCGATGGTAACCAGTTGAATCTCTCCCGCGCAGGGGAGGACAAAAATTGACACAAAGTGGCCATACAAACATTACTAGAACCAACCTTACGCCGCAGCGTTGGCATTTTGCCACAGTGACACATTGACACAAAAAATAAGTTGACACAAAGACATGCCAGAGACATTTGGACACATGGACATAACCAAAAAGAAAGGAATAACCAAAATCCCTTCCGAGCAACATGACCTGAGATCTTGCAGCAGATTAGTCTTCCGGCACCTCCTCCACAATTGGGCACCATCCATATTCTTCCGCTTCCTGAGCTTGGGCCTATTTCGCTTCGGCCGCTTCGGGCTTCATCTGGTCCTCCTCCGTCTGAAGGTGTGGCCGTTCCGTTGCCTTCCCCTTGTCCGCAGAGGGCAGTTCTGTGGTTTTGGCAACATCGACTGGTGCAGCGAATTCTTTAGGAGCACTGGTTCCGCCCTCGTCTTGGGCTTCATCAATGAAAAGGACAGAGACGTGGGCATTAATCCAGGGGCAATTCAAAGGGCTGTTGAAAGTGAAGATAGCTGAGCCGAAAAAAGGCGAAGACGAAGACCCAGGTGAGCTTGCCTCCAGATATTGGCTAGGCCTCAGAGAGCTAGCACCTCCCAAATGAGGGCAATGGCAATGGCAGCGACAGTGGGGAAATGTATCCACCTCGGCTGAAGGGTGCGAGGACCCTCCTCGGTTTGATCCGCGACGACTCAATATCCGCTGCCGAGGCCTGACCATATTAACAGGGCTATACATAGCTAAATTGGGATGCAGGAAGCGGAGAGGAGCATATACAGGCTGGCAATCAAACCAGGGCTGGAATATGTTAGCACCAGAGGCGGCATAAGAACCCCAGCCCCTACCCAAATGAACATGGTAACTCTTGTGTTACCACTGTATATAATATCCTTTCCTCTACCTCGAGGGTCGCCCTCCATTAATAAGGTCGTCAAGAGTGTCGCGGAGCCGAGCTCTGTTGCGCAGCCAGAAGTGGGCGGAGCGTAAATGCTCCTTGGCTGTTGCCCCCTGACATTTAACTCAGACCTCCGGGAATGTCCTTCTCCACTGGTGTTCAGGTCACCTCTGCGCAAGGCGGACAGGTGGCCTCCCTACACGCCCGTCCCCTCACCTTAATCGCTTTGGTTTTCACCCGCATCCGGGGTGTCTTGTATGGATCTTACTAAACATGAGGTTTATCTATTGGAATGGACAAAATAGATAAATTTGAAGGATTTAAAACCTCAACATTCTCTTCCTGTGTAGATTCATAATCAAAATATGATGGAATATATGTGAAGCAAAAGCCAATGCCTTAAAAAAAATTCAATTTTTCAAGGTGTGTACCATAATTTACACTTCTTTGCCTGAGGTAATAGTCATAAGTTTCCTCTCTAAAATTATGCAAATTGAGCTTCTCCACCATACTCATAGAACGAGCCTTTAATGAAAATTGATCAAAAATATCATAGTTAATAAAGACAATCAAAAAGTGGTTGCCAATGAAGATAGTTTTTAGAAATTTTGATTAAGTTAAAATGATCAATAGTAACATTATTTGGATCATATCTATAATAAGGAAGTGAATGCAAGTAGACTTCCTATGATTGTTTGCTTCTACCATAGTATGTATTATGTCTCTCAATATCATTTGACCAATTTTGATAGGAAAAGTAGGCCATAAGTTCTTTTGAAATATGTGCAAGAATATGGTAATTCCATTCAAAGTAGTTTGATTTCAAATCTCTCTCATGACTAAGCTATCTGCTATCTGGAAGGTACCGTGGTAGGACATGAGATTCTACTTCACTTCCATAAATTTTGATATAAGAGAATTTCTCTTCAATGAACTAGTCTCCAATTTGAGATAATGTAGACTGGATTTCCTTTCTCACTCTTGGTGGAGTACTTCCAAATGGATGTCATGAAAATGAAACATAATATTGTCACATATATCATAAAAATGATTTTTGTATCTACTTTCCCACAAAATGGAACAAAAATGTTGAATGCTTTGTTAATGGCTTAGAGGGTAACTCCATCCCATCAATGGGAAAGGCACTAATGCAATAACAATATCCATGAGATATGCTAACATAAAGAATCCATGCTCAAAACCTAGAGGGGTGGCTAAAGATAGCCTGCTTCTAAAAGGTTTTGGGACAAAATATCAACCCAATTAAATCCCTTTGACTATTTAAAGATTCCATAGATAAGTGGAACCCATCCTACCTTGCAATGTTCAAGATTTGATTCAACGTGCAATCTTGAGAGAATTTTGATTACAAATATCTGAGGGCTTTTGGAAAGTGTTATTGGATAATCTTTTCCAGTTTTGATTTTAGACCTATCAGGATCATGAAACCATTTCTTAGGATAATTTGGGGCCTTTCCGTTCATTGTTTTCAAAGAAATCATAGATTTATTCCCATGAAACAATGCTTGCATCCTTTGTCTTGTATGTTGTGTCTAGGATAAATGATGATATTTCTTTATTTAGGTATTGGAGCTTCTGTCGCTTTCATCTTCATTTTAATATCTTGAACTGCGAGCCTTGAATATTGCATTTTTCCCCTTTTGCCCATTGTTTCACTGTAAACAACAAAAAAGGAATTATAAGATATACCAGTTTCAAGAAATTAAAAGTTAAATTCCAAAAGAAAACACTAGTTAATACTAACCAAAAGAACTTGAAATTTTGAAAAACTCATAGTTCTTTCATAAAAAATTGAGAAATTGAGCACTAATAGCAAAGGAGAACTTGAGCACTAATAGCAAAGGAGAAATTGAGCACTAATGGTTTTGTGAAAGAGTAAAACGGTAATTTTTCAAAAGAATCGCAGAACTAATAACTTGTAAATACGTGAAATAAAAACATTAAATATAAATCAATTTAGCAATAAATATGCAACTACCTATCATATCAATGGCAAAGTATACAATCGAGTGCTCCGAAGGTCAAAATATTTAATAAGTTGATGCTTAAATGAGTACTGAGCAACATGAATACCAAATTTTATTTAAAAAAAAAAAATTAAAAAAAAAATCACTTGAATACTTGAGAGGTCGGGATGGCCAGTTAAAAAGTTTTAATTAAGGTACCAACCCCTTTGGCCTAAAATCATATTTAAACAAATAAAATAATGGTTTTATTATTTAGGTAGTTTTTGCAATCTGTTGAGTGGTATAAAAAATAAAAAATTTAAAGAGTCCCTTTTTTCTAAAGAAAAAAGGGGGTTATTGTAGACCTAACAAAAATATGTTCACTCATTTGATGGTTATGGATTGCGAATATATAGCTCATATTTTCAGAGGATTTAAAGAGTTTGTTAGATGGATTATATTTCCTCTCTTACAGTTAGTTAAGTTTGTATGTGTTTGGCTAATTGATTATTTATAGTTATTTGAATGAGCTTGACCAACTAGCAAGAGGTGGTAGAGTTAGATTGATTGACATTGAAAATTAGATAGACTCCCCCTTTGTTCTACAAAATCCCTGAAGCTTGATGTTTATTTGGTCATCGGGGCCAGTGGAGCTAAGTGATCTACATATACATAAACATATAAGTGTATGGAGAAGCTGACACCTAGGGGTCGAGGTAGAACCTCAACCGATTGGAACCGCAACTTGTGGGCCCCATTGATCCATTGGATCTTGGACCTTGCCCATAAATCTAACCACTACATCTTTGTGCCTCGAGCTCCGATGCTCAAAATTGGTTTAAATCCTCATTATAATAGTTCAAGATAGTTCATATAAGATTTCTCATCTGTGGACATTAGTTCTCAGTTCTTCCCTTAAACAATTTGCATCCATGAAGTCTCGAATTCCAATGTGAATGTAACATACCCCCTACTAAACCCAACCCCACCATGGTTAACAGGAGGTGATTACTATGCTGACCCAATCTCCATGTCCCAGTTATGCAAATGGGATCTAAATTTTTCACTTTCTTTTTTTTTTCTCTCAAGATGATCGAAACATATGATACCATCACATTAGCCTCATCAAGATGATTCAGTCAATATAAAATTGATCTCAATCCAATCCAATCAGTACCAATACATAGACATGTACAGTTTTGCAGTTGTGGGCCCTCTATGACCATCTTACCCTAGGAGTTAAATACTTGCAGGTCTCAGTATTGCTTCCCATGGAAATCTTTTGGGGAAACTTTTAGTTTGTGTTGGCAATGTCAGCTCCACACTAAGCTCAAAATCCCTCTTGACTGACAGGAAAACTCATTCACGCCACAAGTCACTTGTGCCCACATGCTAAGTCACCCAAGGACCTAAATCTAGGGCATTCTATTATGCCCTTCGCTCAACTATTCGAGGTTTGGGATCCATGGTGACATCATCTAGTGTCACACCATCCATGTGCATGAGGTCCCACTTAACGTTCAACTCTTTCATATCACAGTCTTCCTGTTATAAATGTTTTGGGTTTTTCTTCTCCCTGTCAAAGTGTGCATGGAACTCTCAAGTTCTAGCCCCATTGCCACATCATCCTAACAATACTACCCAAGGGATTTCCTTTGATGCTCCCCTTGAGACTTTGAGGGTCACTTAATGGTCATGAGTGCTTCCCCATTGATGGCCCATATTTCCAAGAATTTAGTCATGGCACTTGGTCACAGGGTTGAAGAGAGTTAAAGCAATTCCTTACACCGCCCTGTGCTTTGGGCTTAAAATATTTCTAGCCTTATGCTTAGCAACTGGTTATTAAATGTACAAGGCCTTCTTTCTAGCCTCATATATATAGTTAATGACATATAAAGTATACACAAGCTCTTATGCCTTATCGCTCCATAGATTTAGTGAAACTCAGTTATGGTCATAGGCCATTGTACCCTCATGATCATAAAGATGTATACACACACACACACACACACACACATAGAGTACGTTATCTCTTCTGAGCTTAAATGAGAAAAATGCAGCCCATTACATGTCGTCACATATACATCCATATTGAAAAGTTGCATATAAGCCACTAGACTAAGTTTCTAATCTCATGATAAATACATAGATAATTTAAACCGGGGATTTGACCCACGCATTTAACCAATTATTAAGATTACAATACAGTCCAGAAATAATCACAAAAAAAACAATTATTTCCTTAAAAATCATGGCACAAATTATTGGCATTCCTCTTTTATGAATGGAGCCTCAATTTCATATCATGAATGCAATGTTCAACCAATGTTAAACACACATAGAGAACATGTAAACAAAGGAACATAAATAAACACTTACGTTATGCAACATAACAATTTGTTGAGTGAGAGTGGGACTCTAACTCTCCACCCAACCGTAGACAAGCTATGGCCATAGCTATTTGTAGTCGTCACACCTCAGCCAGATTCCAGTGCCTAAGGTGGAGTGATTCTTAAGAGGAATTTCAACCAACATAATAGTTGAAACAAGATGCCACAAGGCCACATTGTGCTCATCCACTAGTTACACAAATTTTCACTCTATCCTTTCATACATAGTTAACATCCATGCTAGGGTATCACAGTGTAGAGAGTCTCAGCTCACTTTAAGGAGAAGAGAGTCCACATTGAGTAAGGTTCATCATTGGATAACCTACTAATGGGTAAGAGATCACCTCTCCAGGTGGTTCACCAGTGATTCAAGTACTAGAGCTTCTACCCCAAGGAAAATCCCAGTGGTTCAACAACCCTCACAAGCACCTGAGTGACTCTTCCCAAACCAATAGGTTCATCAATCCATAAGCTTCTATTGGGTTCTTCATCCTTACAGGCAAGTTTGCTCTCTATGATGATTTTACCCAGTAAGCTCAGTGAGGGTTCTTTAACTGGTTCCTATCTCTTCATAGTTTGCTTTCTACCCAATCTTATCACTGCTCTCTCATTTCTTTCTCACCTCCACCCTTGGAGAAAATTTTCTTATGATGTTCTCACTATGTATGTCCTAAGCATATGAATGAGAGAGTAAACAAAATGTGCTCCCTTCTTCCACTATCTTTGTGCCTGAGAGAGAATCTAAGAGAGTTTATTCTCCCCTACCTATGTGTATCTATGAGAGTGCCTCCCCTTCTCTTCCATACTATGTGTGCCTTTTCCAACCGATCCCGTCGTCTATCATTTTCCACAGTTGGATGTAGTCAACTACCAAGACATTGCGGCCCATGCTACCGTTAAATTTTTTTTTCCTCTTCTTGGTTGTTGTTGGAGCTGAAGGAAACTTGGGCATGTCCTCATCTTTTCAGTTAAATTTAGTGCACATTCAGCTCATTTAAGCTCTCTCATCCAACCCATGGATGAAGTATTTAATTTTTCTAATTCCTCAAGCAATCTCTCTCCCCCAATAACTAGAATTTGTGTCCCTTCTCTCATGCTTTAGTTAGTTACAATTTATTTACAATGGAAAAATATGAACCTTGGGATGTCACAGTCCCATCCCCGTTGAGGGGGACACTGTCCTCAATATTCAATATCCATATACAACAAAACAATATTTACACCAACATTGTTTATTATGTAACTTTACATACACAACTCTATACAACATTTACATTGTATTTACATTTGCTTCTACTCAGAAAATAAGAAAGGATATGTTTCCATTTTCTTAGCCATTTCCCATTTGGCTTCCTCGGGCCTAAAGTGCCTCCACTACATTCTGACTTGATTTATTGCTCGATCTAGGAGCATGAGCTCCGTTCGATCTAGGATGCATAGAGGTTTCAATTAGACTATCCCTTTGGTTCTACCTATAACAAAAACTAATCGATTACATCATTATCATATTTTACATATATTTTAAGCACTAAAACATGGAAAACATCATGAAATTTCACTAATGGTGGTAAGGCAAGCCTAAAGGCTACTATCCCTATCCTTTAAAGCACTTCAAATGGCCCACAAAACTGTGGTGCTAGCTTGGTGCACGACCCAAATTTCAAGGATATTTTCTTGGGTCTAATTTGTAGGAATACATGTTCCCCTACTTCGAACTCTTTGTGCACTTTATGTTGGTCCGCAAAGCTTTTTTTTCTTTCTTGTGTCACTTTTAAATTTATTTTGATGGTTTGCATTTCCTACTACATGTATTTCAACATATCAAGCCCAATAAGGATCATATCCATTGGATCACTCCAGCTAATAGGAATGCTACAACTCCTCCCATGAAGTGCTTTAAATGGGCTCATTCTTAACGCCACTTGATACTCATTGTTGTATGAAAATTCCACAAGTGGAAGGTACTCTTCCCACTTCTTGGGCTAGTGAATCACATACATTCTTATCATATATCAAAGAATCTTGTTTGTTCTCTCTCTTTTCCCATCCATCTAAGGATGATATGTTGTGCTCAAATCCATCTCTGTTCTCAAGCCTGAAAAAAACTCTTTCCAAAACCTTGAACTAAATTTGGCATCTCTATCTGAGAATCTTCTTAGGAACTCCATGCAATCTCACTATCTCCTTGATGAAAATTTGAGCCACTTCACTGGCTGAATTTGTAGACTTAGCAGCCATGAAGTAAGCCACTTTGCATAACATTTCTACCACTTCCATGATTGCATTGTGTTGTTTTGGATTCTTTGGAAGCCCTGTAATAAAATCTATAGAAATCACCTTCTACTTTTTTTTGGAATGGGAATGGGTTGTAGCAAACTAGCTGGGTTCCCGCACTCAACTTTTACTTATTGTAATTCTATATATTTGGAGATAAAATCAGTCACCTCTCTTTTCAAATTTGATCACCAATAGAACTCCTTGATAGCTACTAGAATCTTTTGATATCTTGGATGGCCATAATATGGCTACAAATGAAAGTATCTTAATATGAGGCTCTTCAAGTCGAAAATACTTGGGACAATAATTATGTTTTTGAATTTAATCAACCCTTTTTATAAGTTTGCACTCTCCTGCTAAATGCAACAACCTCTTTGTTCTCCTTGCCTTTTATATATTTGATTTCAAAATCAAATTCATTGAGCAAGGCCAACCATCTAGAGTAAATCTCCTACCAAGAAGGTAGTGTCTCCATATTTTTCGGGCATGAATGTTGGCAACCAATTCCAGATCATGTGTCACGTAGTTCTACTCGTTCATTTAATTTTTGGGATTCAGCAGACCACTTGACCTTCCAGCATCAAGATTCCACTAAGTCCATCCTTCTAGGAATATGTGCATACGATGAAATCATTTTCAAGATCTGTTATTCTTAATATTGGTGCATTCAATTGTTTCTTAAGTTGATTGAAGCTTGTAGCACAATCAATTGTCCATTCGAATGTCTTCCCTTTATTTTTTAGAGTAGTAATTGGGTGGCCAATCTTAGAGAAGTTCTTGATGAACCTCCTATAATAGCCTGCTAGTCCTGTGAAGGACCTGAATTCAGACACATTATTAGGTGCTAGCCATTCCATGATGGTTTTGATCTTATTTTGGATCAAATTTTTCTCCCTTCTTTAAGACAATGTGTCACAAGTAATGAATTTGTGACTGGAAAAAGTTACACTTACTAAGCTTTGCATAAAGCTTATGCTCCCTTAGAAAATATAGTACTATGGATAGATGTTCTTCACGCTCCTCCTTGGTCTTTGAATAGACCAAAATGTCATCAATGAAAACTATGAAAAACTTATCCAAATAGGGGCACAACACATTGTTCACAAGGCACATAAAAATTGTAGGTGCATTGGTAAGCCCAAAGGGCATCGTTATAGGCAATTTTATCGCATTTGGTCAATAGGCCTACAAACTGGATCAATCCACATCTGTGAACATGCTGCCATCATCCCTACACAAAGACCTAAGCATGACCTTTCCAAATACCTAATTTTTTGGGTCAGAATGCTTCAAATCAATGCTTTTAAGGCCCCACATACCCTACCCCTTTAGATACCTGTGTTAGCAATGGGTTGATCCTTGTTGCAGCAACACTAATCAACAGCAGCTTGTCCCTTGTTGGAGGTACCTTGACTCTAGAAATTCAGGAAAATGAAAAATAATCTCGAACCTTCCTCTTCCAAAAGCTTCCAAAGGTTATTTAACCATTTACCTTGGATAAGAAGTTTGAATCCTATCTAATCCTACCTTGGAGATTTCACCTCTTACCCCTTGATCTCATCCTCCCATATCAAGTGGATCTCAAGCCTATATTGGTAAATGGATAAGAATTCCCAAAGTACCATGCTCTCCTATATATTTACTTCCATCCACAACATCAAGGTTGGATTTTGGAGATTGATTATGACCTCATGTTGTTGCCTGGAATCTATGAGATTCGCCATCTTCATGCATTAGGGAGACATTGAGGTTTGCTTTGTGACAAGGAAGGATAATTCAACTTGGGGATATCTCTACAAGATCATATCTATTCTTGGTTGTAAACTCTCTCCTATTTCTATTAATACAAAGAGTGTCTTATTTTCCTATATGTGTTATATTATGTTTACATTCATATATTTCAATGCTTTATTGATCCATTAGATAGAGTAATTAGATTATGCTACATAGATGTGGTATATCTTTGGCTTGTTTTGGTTTTATGTGCAAGTTCTTATTATAGAAATCAGAGCTACGATTGGAGCTTTCAAGTTGAGAGGAAAGGAAAGATTGTAACATATTCCCAGTAAGCCTCTTTCTATTCTTTAATTTCTCTAAGGGGAGCTCTATATTCGTTGCTTTTTGTTGTTATAGAATAGTCCACTAGGTCTAGGGAAGATACTTTTGTCCACAATCATAAATTTCACATAACAAATTCGTGACTCCACTAGGGATCATTTCTTTCCCTTAGTGGTTTCCTTGACCTTAGCACTTTTGTCACCTCTTGAACCGACCTTCATTGCCTCACTCGGATTTGAATTAACCCTAGGAAGACCTTTCATTGAGCTTGATTTTATTTTTTGTGTCAGAATTTGGTCAAATATTTATTAGCGCTCCCTTTGTTATGGAGACAGAGCATTTTAGTGCACCCTAGACTTCTTTGCACCTATGCTGAAAAGCATTGGTGCCCTTTAAGCGCCTACGCTAACCGATGTTTTATGCAAAAATTTGCCATTTTGTGATTTTCTCTTTGATTTTCTTTTGTCCAGTTGGCTCTCCTTATTTCCCCGAGTGTGTCTTGGTCTCTGAAAATCCTTCATCTTGTTTTATTTTGGTTTTAATTGCATTTGATAAGAATTTGTTTGTATTTTTATTTTTACTTGTCAATTAGGTCATTAAAAAATAGATTTCTCGATCATTGATTGCTTAAAAGAATTGGCATTATAGTCATTTTTCTAAATAGTTTCTTTTATCAGTGATTTAGCAGCGTCTTAGTTTTCATTTCATTTGAAAATTAAGTGGATTAAAAAGAAAAATATCTTTGCATTACATTTGGGGTTTTGTGTGTGAATTGGAATTGGAACAGCTTCATTAAGGTAATTGCATTTAATAAAGTTAGTTTGTTTTTTTCTGTATGTTGCATACTCTTTGTTCTCTTCCCTCCTGTACATATAATTTCATTGAAAAGAAAGTTTCATTTATCATGCTAGATTTTATTTTTAGGATATTCGGGTGAAATTCGGAGTGAGCCTTGAAAACTGAAACTTAATTCAAGATAAACATAAAATTTATTGAATCAACCTTAAGGATCATTTGAAACATTAATGCAAACATCTAGAGGTCTAGGTGAGAGACATGTTCCGACGCCTATAAACATAGTACCTATAGTTTTTTTCCAGCATTGCATCCCGAGGTGATATCATGTTCTACTTAAGTGTATCATATTGTTCTCCACGTAAATTTGGGTATATTGGATAGTGCTCCACGCATGAAAAGTATATGGAAATGCTCTCATTGTATGGTTATTCATTAGATAGCACTAACACGAACTGAAATTCCACGTACCATCGAGTATATTTTGGAAGTCCACTATAGGTTACTATCCTCGCCTTAGATAACCGAGTCAAATGCCTTGTATACTGTGATCAATCGGACTCAACATTCGGGGAGATTGTCTGCCTGTACGTAAATCCATGGTTCTCCAAGATGGTATATTGCAGTTCACATTTGCTTGGTAAACCTTTATGCTTAGACTACCCTTTTTTGATTTATTTTTTGTTTTTAATTGTTGAAATTTATTAATCCAACGTGGAAGAACAACCCCCTCCCCTTCGTCATTCGTGTAGAATGCAAAATAAGCATCATATTCCACTAGAGGAAACTCTTGGTCTTTGTCAGAAGAACAAAAAGATACAGACTACCAAATTTGGTACTTCGGGAACTACTTTTGGTCCTCCTCCTTAAATTTATCCACTACAATCATATTTTTCTTGTGAGTATTGTTGGGTGCAACATTTAAGGATATTTCAGGCACCCTTCCCCCATTTTCCCTCATTTGAACATCAACCTCCCTAGTACAATGTCACTCCCTTTGATAAAGAAGAAATATTTTCTTTGACGTATTATTATGCTATTTTATGCTAAGTATTGAATGAAATGATGCTTTCTTTGAGATGAATAACTAGGGTATCTCTGGAAGAGTTCTTCGAAATGTTTTTCTTTCAGGTATTTCCATATCTATTGATAGCCATGGATGAACAGCTGTTGATTCCTTATTATTACATGGTTCAAGTTGTTGTTATACTCGAGTTTGACATTTTCTGGTGTACATGGTTCAAGTTGTTGTTACACCATGAAGCTATTGTTACACCGCGAATTGTCAAAATTGTAGATGTTATTTTCAAAGACAAGTGTCAAGGACACATAAGGAATTCCACACGAACAGTTAAGAATATCTAAGCAGTTATAATTGTCTAAACAAGAGTGGTGTAACCACAACAAATGTTTATTGAAATATATTGTAACAATTTATATCGTTTTATTGTCTATGTTAGTTTAATCAACATGAGAATTGTAGATTCTCATAACTGATTCGTTTTCCCAATTTTGGGACTCTGAAAAGACTTTATAAAAAGATCTTACTCTCATCTGAAGGGTGATGAACAAAATAGAGATAGTACCAACATTTTGATCTTGTACTCTTCAGCTATTTTGAATATAAGCATATATGGCGATGTTAATACAATTTATGTGTTGAATTTTTAACTAGGTTTTCATTTTCTTCCTACACCCTGCTAGGGAGGAAGGGCCCTCCTCTTTAGTAGGGGTCACAGTGTTGCTAGGATATTTATTTCTTTCATGCATTAAGTGTGGATTTCTTATTATCGTTGTATGTGTTCATTGCGGATAAATACACTTCTACTTCCAGATTTATTGTGTGTTGTTACACAGATTAATCAATTCTGTGTTATTTAATTCTTGGTATATCTTTAATTGATAGTGTATTGCATGCCTATATTTATTCTAATGTTTTTATGAAGTGTGGATTCTTTCCTTGCCAAGTGTGTTTAATTTCCACAATGTGCTTTTTCATTCCTGCAAGTTTGTATTTCCATTTTGCAAGAGTATTTTAATTTATGAAAGTGTGTTTAATGACATCTTTTCTTCTTTGTTTTACCTGGTTGTTACATGTATCAGCATAGATAGTGTAGGCACCTTTGAAATAAAAATACTTACCCTCGTTGATAATTAATTATTGTGGAAGTGATAAAACTAGCCAAACAAGTATTGAACCTGAGATTACTTCTTCGTTGACTAGTGAATCTAACACAGTTGAAACAAAAGCACCTGAGATTTCATTACCTGATGTTATTGAACCTGATTATACTGAATCAGAGACAGCACAACATGAGGTTATACAAACCGAGGCACCTCGGTTATCTAAACATGTTACTCTAGGACCTTCCTCTTCTCTTCCTTTGTCTCGAACTCAACCACAAACTATATATCTTAGACCCGACGGTGAACCACTTCCACCTAGTCTTGTGAGTATTGAAGAGATACCTTTGGAAGAACCTCGACCCTCTTCTCCCATCCATTTGAGAGGGCTTCATATTCATTAGACTTATCCTCTTCCTTATCCTCATAATCCTACACAAGATCCTTTATCTGATTCTTTTCCTTTCAACTCGCCCTTGAGTTTCCAGCAATAATCCTCTTTGGAATAGTTAACCATGATTGAATCTGCTATGGTTTCCCAGCATGTATCTATGACTATGTCTAATACAACCCATGTTGTAACCTCATCCATGTTTGTTACATCGCTAGAGACACATTTGTATGGTCACTTGTCCATCCCGCCTGGTTACCAATCCTTATCTGGTGCCTTTTCTGGCACAGCATCCAGTCCATGGACCTCTCCCATGGCATCCTCTTCTGGAATCTTATCTGGCATTTCTTTTATGAGCACTACACAGTCTTCTATTTCTCCTCCATCTACACCTATGATTGAGCAGTAAAATAGTCCTTATGTTAGTGGGTATGGACACCTACAATAGCCCAATCTACCTTATGTTGGGAACCCCCCTCTTGGGGGGGAATTTCCTCTATCCTCCCCTCCTCTTTTAGCTTGGGGGAAACCTGTTGTTGGAATGCCACAAATTAGTGCTCAACCTCATTTGAGTCCTCCATATTCAGGAATGGTTCCTAATTTTTGGAAACACACATTGCCCATACAACCTCGTTCAGTTGTTGATCCATATATAAATTCTAAACCTTGTGGCATTTGTATCTTAGATTCTTACCTATCAATCTAGACCTCAACTTGTTCAATCTCAAATCAATGTAAGTCAACCTTTGCAGGATGCATCTATGATTCAATATGTTCCACAGTTATCTAATACCTCCTAGGTTCCACTTACCTAGCCACTTCAAGGTATCTTGAAATATCAACTACTTGGATAGGGAATTCCTCAAATTCAAGTGGGTCATAATGTGTATGGTATGGCATAGACACCGCCGAGTCCACCTTATTTTGGGATGATGCAAAATCCCACAGGGAAATAGTATCAACCTTATCAAGGTATCCCTTAGGTACCTTATCAAGGTCAGAAATTCTAAACCCATCCTCTTCAACATTTACAAGGTTATCTTGGATCTGGGCAGCATGGTTATGTGTATTCAAGTTCCCAGAATCCTACCTATTCTGGAATGAAAATATTGGTTTAGCGGAACCCTCCTTATTCTGAAGCCCAGATATCTATTGATGAGACCATCCCATCTTACCCAGACTATCCTCCATCGGACTTCAATAGGAAGTTATCTTTTGTAGCAACTGTTGAATTTCCTGATCTAACCTGGCTCACCAATGATCCCATTGCCCATTTTCCTTGGTAATCGAAGATTCCTACAAAATTGCCTAGTGATATCCCTAAATTAAATGGAAATCTTGGAGAATAGCCATCTACACATGTGATGACTTATCATTTGTGGTGTTATTCAAACTCCCTCAATGATGAATCTATTTGTTTACATCCTTTCCAACACACACTTACCAATACGGCAGCAAAATGGTATATTGAACTACCATGAGCTTCATTCAATAATTTCAGCACCTTAGCTACCACATTCCTAACACATTTCCAATTACCTATGTGATATGAGACTAGAACTAAGATTTTAACTAATTTCAAACAATCTAATTCCACTCACATTTTTTATCACATTCATGAGTGGAAATGTCATCATCGTTTGGTTAAAACCTTTGTTCCCAATCAATTGCTAGTTGAATAGTTTATCAATCCTTTGTTTCCATCCATAATAGAAGATGTAGCTAAGGGTGGAGTTGTGATCGAAGAGTGGGTAATTTCTCATGCCTAGTATTTAGATCTCATTTATACCCAATATGGCACGCTTTATGATAAAATACAAAATGCTTTGCGACCTTCCAATATTGTTCCTCAACCTCCTATTAAAGAATCACATGCTACAAATGGCATGATTGGTTCTACCAACGAATGGTCAGTGAGTAAACCATGTGGTTTGACTCTTACTATGACTACCCAAAGCCCTCCTTCCACTTCTCCTATGGCTTCTACTTTTGAGCTCAATTCCATTCAATTTTCTAAAGTCAAATCTCAGTAGATACCATGAAGTAAGAAGAAAGACAATGGTAAGAAGAAGAAACATACCACTCCGTGGGATAAACAAAATAATCAGTCTTCTAAAGAAAAGAAGAAACCTTGTTATCCATGTTTGATATATAATGAGAAGAATTTCACTCATGACTCTCTACATCAGGAAGAAGTAAATCAATTCCTAATGTCATCCATTGCACCTATTGTGTTGACAAATCTATTTCCAAATAAGGAGACTCATATGGTTGTTCATGATCTCACTTCCTCTAACTCATTTATGATGCTTTCCTCCACTAAGCCGAACAAAGACATTATGGTGGCCACTAGAAATAAAGACTACAGTAATTTTTATAGCATCATTTATCACCCTTGTATACTTGATGCTCTAATTCATGGCCTTGGGCAGCCCTTTCCCTTCAGACTTGGTCCATTTACTAAAAAACATTATGTTAAATTCCATAAGTGACTCTGCCCTTCAAAAAGCACGTGCACACATGAGTCCAGCTATACCCGACCCACTTATATAATTTAAAATATTAAAAAAATATCAAATCCCTATTTTATGGGCAGGGTTTATGGGTTACACTAGAAGCCCACCTACAGAAGCTTGTGGCCTAACTGTATCCCAAGTGAAACATTGTTTTGGGGTGACATAAATACACCTCATGGGAAGGCCTAAAGTGAGGAGAAAATATAGGATATTGATATTATATCCAATTGGGCAATGATCAAGTCTGATTTATCCATGTGCCTCCTACACTCCCAACTATAGGAAACCCTTGTTCCCTCATAGAGATGACCATCTCCTTTATATGGCATCTATGTGTATGCATTTGAAAGAGTGTTGTTGAGGCTTAGGCTAGATAGATCCGGAGGAAGGTTTCACTTGGAGCCATTGTCAAATCGGGTTGTATTCTTCCACATTCTTTGCAGGCATCAATAAAGAAGCTATGTCCTATTCTTGATGTTATGATATTTATTATTTAACTCATGTTATGATCTAATTATATATGATCTCATGTTTTATATCTATATGCTTCTATGATCTAAAATTTATATCTTGAACATGCTTTGAACTACTACTAGTATATATGCTTTTCTAGAATGAGTTGTAGGTTTTGAAGCATTGGATGAAGTAGAGGGTTTGGACCCTACTGGAACATCCTCAAACATAGGACCTATAGGTACTATCTCTTCATCCCACTTTAGTAGTTTAAGCATTAGGATTGCTTGTTTTCTTGCTTCTTGTTGGTGTATGCCTTTCAATCTGTTGGGGTTCTCAACGCAGACCCTAGGATGTGATATTGCCGTAACAGAATTGGAAACTCCAATGGGGAATACAATCTTGTATTTCCTTGTTTGGGTTGTTTCTCTCTTGATCTGGGCCTTCTTGTTTGGTTTCTTGGTTTTTCCAATATCTTTGACTTGTTTGCAATATGGGAAAAAAGTTTGGTCTTCTGGATCAGGCCTAAATTTTTATTTTTCTTTGTTGACTTTTGTATACGCACTTTTAGTTCATACATTCACATATACACACACTTTTATCCAAAGAAACATGTGTATATGCAGGTTTCCTTGGGTGAAGTCGTGTATACACGCAGTTCTATCACTGCACAGTTGTGTATGCTTGGTTTTGAATGAATTTTTCAAATTCTGTGTCCAGTAAAGGGTTTTTCCTTATTTTTATTGCTTCTATTTAGGCATTGGTTGTCTAGGAGAGTCTTGCTTCTTGCAGATTTTCAGTTTCCTATCTCTCTTTTTAGAAAAACTTAGTCAACCTAGGGTCTTCTTTTTGGTGAAGTGTTAGTTTCTGTATTTGGGTTCAAGGCTTCTCAGTGAATTTCTTGGTCGTTATGAGCTTTTGGAATAGGGAATTGGTCTCAATTCACTTATATCCCAGTGTTTACATTGCTTTGCCTTGCTTTCTTGAAAGTTGACATATTTGGTTTTTTCTTGGTTTTTGAGAAAGTCCTTGCAATCTTGAAAAGTTTTCTTGGTCTTCTTGAAATCTTTCTTGTTTGTTGGAGTTTTTATGTTGTTGTTCAAATCAATTTGTTTGAGTTTGTAGCCTCTTTTCACTTTAAGTCCTATCATGTTAGTGATTCCTATGGCTTGTGAAATTTGAGGTTCTTTATGCTCGAATTTATTTTGAAGTATTTACTAGCTTTTGTTTTCTCAAGGCTTCCTTTGTGCCCTTAAAAATAAAAAAGATAAAAACATCTTTTTGTTGCCTTTCTTTTTCTTTTTGGTTTTGTTTTTGGTCTTCTCATCATTTTTGAGAAAGTGTGAAGTATTTTCATTAGGTTGAATTTTCTTGATTTTAGGGAAAAGTTTGTGATTGAATTTTTTCCTCCTTTTTGTCAAGTTTTGACCTCTTGATCTCTTTGGCAAACACATTTGCTTGATTTAATAGTAATCCTTAGAATCTTGCATTAATAATTTTTAGTTTGCATTAGGATAGTTGCACTGTAAGCATTTTTAGTCTTTTTGTAGATTTTGAGTGTGTGAGCGTGTGTTTTGAAAAAGAAAAGAAATTTTGTCTTTCGTAGTTTGTTCGTAGAACCTTGTAGAAATATCTTTCCTCAAAGAAAACAGAGTTGCATATACATGTAGCCAGGTTTTCTATTGATTTCTTTATGCGTTAATAACATCATAAGTTGCACTTCCATTTTACCCTTGACTTAAAAACAACCATTAAAATCAAGCATTGAAACTAAAATGAACTAGAACTTTTTTATTTTTCATAGTTACATCAACTAGTCTAGGTCATTTAGGGCCTTGGAATAGGTGTGTGGAGAGTTAACTCTCCAACGCCACTCTAAATTTAAACCTAGAAGTAGATTCAAAGAGTGAAATCCAGTGTCGTTAAGTTTTTCGGGAAAGCTCTTCTCTTCTGGAAGCTAAGCATGAGGGCAAGTGAAGGCACGGAAGAGAGATACCCCCTCTCCTACTTGTTGGATCCTGAACAAAAACTGTTCCGTCGGGATTCCAATACGAATTGGTGACCTTAGCTGCCATTCCTAGGGATCACATAGGTGACCACGGGGGGGAATACCCGTGGTACCTGAGGCAGACATTGTATCATTCTCATTAGTACTTCTGGAGGGTGCCCTTGCAAAGATCAGGTACTTTTGCGGGAAAATGATTTTGTCTAGGGTTCAATGTAACTGTTTATGTTACCTTCGTTGGTAGTCTTGGGCTGTAGTTATCCCAAACTATCTTCAGAACATCCTTTACTTCACTTTCTTGTATTTTGGTTTCCGGTCCTAATCACCTGGGATGGAAATACCTGAAAGTAGCTTGATTGATCGTATATTTAGGGACATTTCAATGAGTTATCTTTGCTCCTAGATGGTCATAGCTTTATAATTTTTTAAGTCTTTACAATATATCTTAATAATTAAAAGTGGTCAATCAACTAGATCATCGGTCCAGGAGGCTTCATGGACTCTCACCTATGAATATTGAGCCTTCTTCTAGAAGGCATAGGAGAAATTTTGCTAGTGATTTTCAATCAGTAGCAGTGAATGCATCGGAGATTGATCCTCCACTTTAGGCTATAGTTTCACAAGGTAGACCTAGTGTAGGTCGTGATTTGGATAGGGACACTTCAGTCCTTTCTAGGGTTCTCTTCGAGTCATAAGACAAAGTTGAGGTTAAAGAGATTCCTAAGTCCCCTATGACTCCTTCTTCACCTCTTCCTCCCAATTATCCAGACGTTCTATTATACGTTGGGACCCCAACTCATAGGTCAGCAAGCCCTAGTTTTTATCATCATTTTCCTTCAATGGCCATTGCTGGGAGCACAAATCCGGCTATGAGTGCTACTAGTGAGAATATTCCTCTTTCAATTCAAGAAGGTGGTATTATCATTATATCTACTATCACTCCTAATATTGCAATATTTGGCTCTACCTTCATTCCATCTTCGAGTGGGGGCACCCAAGTTTTTTCTTCCCACACTGGCTCCTTCCCCTTTGGAATGCCTTCTAGTGCAATTCCCTTGGTTCCTCTAACCATCTCATCTGTTGTTTCCATAACCATGACTTCTATGGCTAGTGGTTCAGCCTCTTTCCAGGGTTTTCCTTTTGGAAGTGGTCATATACCTCATTCTAACCCTTATTTAGGATCACTCCCTTTCTTTGCTCAAGGTCAAAGTTATAATCATTTTCGAGGATGGACTAACCATTCCTATAGTGGCTTAAGAGTCGGGAATCAATTTTTTTTTGTCAACAGGGGAACATGCCTTACTCCTTCATAAGTACCTTTCAGGATTATTCTCCCTTCGCCAATGTGTGGAACCCTTACCAAGAGCTCTCCTCCCATTTTAATACTTTTCTTGGGGGAAATTTTCCTGGTTATGGTAACCTTTTGGCAGGAGGTGGTCAAACTCTGAATTTTTCTAGACCACAAGGTTTTCCTTACGGTTCAGTTTCTTCTATGAACAATCCTCAGCAACTTGGTGCCTCTATAAATCCAGGATATTATTTTCAAAATTTTGGGAATCTTACTTATGGTGGGTGGAATTCTCAAGCTCCTCCACACTTACCATTCCTGACAAACCTAAATTTGCTAGATCTCCCAAAATTGACAAACGATCTGATCCGATATAATCCATCTTAGCCTTCGTTTCACACCAAACTTCCATGGAATATTCCAAAATTTGAAGGAAATTCTGGGGAGGATCTAGTTGACCATATAACAACATTCCATTTATGGTGTTCATCTAACTCCCTAATTGACGATTCGATCAAGTTGAGATTGTTCCAACGCACCTTAATCGGAAATGCTGCTAGGTGGTATATAGAGCTTAGTGGGGGTATCATTGCTTCATTTGGTGAGCTGGCTACTATGTTTTTGAACCATTTTCAATTGCCCATCCAATATGATGTTGAAAATGATCTATTGGCTAGTTTCCAACAAGACAAGGCAACTCACATTTCTGGCCATATTCAGGAATGGCGAAGAAGGAAGAGGCTCATCAAAGCATATATTCCTAATGAATTCCTCCTCAAATGGTTTTTAAAACCTTTGCAGCCAGAAATTTCTAAGGATGTATCACTCTACGGGGTATTCACTGAAGAATAGAATATCTTTAGAGCCTAGCAGTTGGAACTTATATATTCTTAGTTTGGGATTCTTGAAAAGATTTTGCTTGATGCTCCTCAATCCAAGATCAATTTAGCCAAACCGAAGCCATGTCCCCATGCTGACAGGATATTTGGATCGATCGATAATAGCATGGCTTACCTACAAAGTCAATTGCAGCAGTTTTCTTTAGAAATTTCTTCTTCGATTCAGGCATTGTCGTTAGTGCCTATGCCTTCTCAGCTATCAACTATTAATGTTGTCCAAACTTCTAACCGCAAAGGAAATTAAGAGTTTGATGAGAAAAAAAAGAGACATGGTAATAAGAAACATAAGGATGGGAAGGATAATGTGAACAAACCTAGTAATAATATTGGGGAGGGTAAAAAGGAGTCGAAAAAGAAAGTTAAGTTTCCTTGCAAATTTTGCAATGGAGACCATTTAACTCATCTTTGCCATAAGATTCAGGATGATTAGCTCTTTTTAGTGCAGCAAGGTTCTTCTAGCTCCTAGTTTGTTATGACTAAGCCTTTTCCCCCTTTTCCCCAAGGGCAACAAATTTTTTCTGGTGCGAATACTAACACTGGAACCCCCACAGGGGGAAACTAGGAAGGGGAAATCCATCGAATGTATACATGATGAGTTCTCATGTTGATGTTGCTACAAGATCACATGATTATGGTGAATCATAATCATCTAAGGCTACGGTCACTCCCGATGTTCCAGAGCTACTCCATATTGAGAGGCCCACATTTGAGCCTATACCTCTGATGTTGAAATGCTCTACAAAATGTTTGACAATTAACCCTAATGTCAGGGTTGCCCAGAACTACTTCATTATTGAAGATTTGGCTTAAAGTCCTTGTGTGATGTTTGCGTCAGAGGTAATTCAGTCATGTCCATCACAAAGGAGTGTGTTGCTCACTGTGATTGGGGCAATAGATCTGAAAAACTCTCTTATTGTTACATTTGACATGTCAAATATTAAGAAGAGACTACCTCATCAAATGGTTTTCCAGATTAAATCTACATATCGAAACACCAATATCTTTTGAACTGTATTTTATGAGGGATCTTCCACATGTGTCATGTAAATTGCATGTTGGAAAGTTATCAAATCTCCTCAAGTTGTTCCGTCACTTACTCTCTTGACTGCATTTGATGGTCATTCTCATAGGCCACATGGAATTATTCCATCCTTTCCCATCTGTGTTGGGGGAAATGTGGATAATATCGAGGTATAAATAGTTGATGCAAATTTGGATTATAATCTTCTATTGGGATGAAATTGGATTTATGAAATGGATGCCATTGTATCATCATTATTTCACATCCTATGCTTTCCCCGTGAAGGAAGAATTGTTACTGTTGATCAAATGGAGTATTCTCCGAAAGAATCCAATGCATCCTCTCATTCTTCTGTTCCTTTCTTGAAGAATGCCAAGCAGCCTATTGATAATTCAGGAGTGAGAATGTATTCCTTGTTGATGGGTACTTTTGATCTTCTTTCTCTTATCGCTCGAATAAATTCCATTTCATCATCGAAGGCCCCTTCTCAAAGAGACTTCTTCAGAACTCATTATTTTTCAGATCCTTGTCCCTTACCCTCTTCTACCACCACATTAGAAGTAGGGAAAGTGGGTGGAATGGCATATCCCATGTCTACAGCCAAAATTTCTTATCAATTTATAGTTAATACTACATATTCTTATCCTGCTCCTTTTTCACTGGAGGATTTGGATGGATATGTGGCTCTAGATTGGACTCTTGACCATACTTCTTCTATGGACTACCTTGATATTGTTCTACCATCTGAGGAAGCAATCCTAGAAGAAATGATGGGTATAGAAATATTGTGGGATTATTTACATCATCGATCATATTTTATCCTAGACTTGCGTAAAGTAGAATCAAGTTTGTCTAACCCTTTTTCAACTGGTGGTATTCACACAATTTAAAATCCTTTGTCTCCAGCAACAAAAATTTCCAAAGGTAACATATCTATCATTTCGGAAACAGTCCTGGTGAACATCTTCAGGAATCCCAATATAATTGAGAATGTTTTCATCGGAACCGAATGCTCCCCTGAATAAATTCAAATTTATACCGATCTTTTCAAAGCGTTCTGTGATATGTTTACTTGCTATTATGAGGAAATACCTAGAATTGATCCATCAATAGTCCAAAAAGATATCAAGATTTACACAAATGCGAAGCCTGTACGGAAAAAGCTTCGGCCGGTAAACCTTAGGAAAGCGGTAGCTATCAAAGCAGAGGTTGAGAAGTTGCTTAGAGTGGGTTTCATATACCCCATTCCATTGACTGAGTGGGTCTCAAATCCAATTCCGGTTGATAGAAAACAAGGAATGATCCACGTATGCATAGAATTTATGGATCTAAATAAGGCTTGTCCAAAAGGTAATTTCCCCACACCTTTTATTGATCAGATTATTGATGAATGTGCAGGAAATGAGATTTTCTCCTTCATGGATGCTTTTTCGGGCTATAATCAAATTACTATATGTCCTGAAGATAAGCATAAGATAACTTTTATCTGCCCCTGGGGTACCTTTGCATACAAAAAGATGCCTTTTGGCCTTAAAATGAGTGACTTTTCAGCGGGCCATGTCCTACACTTTCCATCATATCAAACATATTATCAAAGCTTAATTGGATGACCTAACTGCTCATTCTCAAAAGAGAATTGATCATCCTCATCATCTTCAATTGATTTTTGAGCGATGCCATCATTATAAAATATGGTTGAATCTGAATAAATGTGTTTTCATAATTAAGTTTGGTCGGTTATTGGGATTCATAGTGTCTAATGAAGGGATTCACGTAGATCCTTTCAAGGTTGAGGGAATACTTCAATTTCCTCCCCCGTCTACCATTTGTCAACTTCAAAGTCTCCAAGGAAAAGCTAATTTCTTGAGGAGATTTATCATCAATTATGTTGAGATCACAAAGGAATTTATGAGATTGCTGAAAAAAGGAGTTCCATTTCTATGGGATGATTTCAATCAGCGCTCGTTCGATGCTTTGAAAAAATAATTGACATCTTCTCCTTACTGAGTCCACCCAATTATAGCAGGAATTTCCTCGTATATCTCCTTGCGGCAAAATCAACCATTGGTATGGTTCTGGTTTAGGAAGATGATGCTCTCCATGAGCATTTGATTTATTATTTGAGTCGAGGCTTGGTAGGTCCTGAATTGCGATACTCTCTTGTAGAGAAATTAGCTTTGGCATTTGTTCATGTTGTCCAACGACTTTGACATTATATTCTTCTTAGAAAAAAATGTGTCTTAGTGGTTGTCAACCCATTTCAGTTTGTTCTCAGTAGGAGAGTGATTAGGGGCAAATATAAAAAATGGATTGTTATTTTACAAGAATTCGATCTCAATTTCTTGTTAGCCAAATCTAAAAAATCTTTAGTATTTGCGGAGTTAATCTCATAGTTTCCTTGTGAAGAAGAAATGGTTTATGAGGAATCATTCCCTGATGAACATATTTTCCTTATTTCTTCACAAGATCCTTGGTATGGAGATAATATAATATATCTTCAGACTTTGAAGATCCCTCTCACTTTTTCAAAGGATGAGTGAAGAAAATTATGTCACTTAGCTAAAATTTGTGTTATATTGGTGACACTTTATATCGTCGTGGGGTTGATTCAATCCCTAGACGTTGCTTAACCTTAGAATAAGTTGAGTCAGTGATGAATGATTGCCACTGTGGAGCTTGTGGTGGTCATTTATCTGGGCTTACTGCAACCCAAAAAATCTTGCGTGCAGGTTATTTTTGGCCTTTGATTTCAAAGATTGTGTTAAAGCAGTCAAAAAATGCCATCCTTATTAGGTCTATACTCAAAAAATGCACTCTCATCTAGTTCTGCTCTTTCTTGTTATTACCGTCGGTCCATTCACAAAGTGGGGCATTGATTTTAAAACTTGTAACCCACCTTCGGTAAAGGGTCATAAGTATATTATTGTAGCAGTGGACTACTTTACTAAGTGGTCCAAAGTTATGCCCATTGTTGTGAACGATGGTGAAACAATAGCCATGTTTCTATTTAACCAAGTCATTTCTTGTTTCTATATTCCAAAGGAGAATGTCGCTAACCATGAAATTCATTTCTAGAACAAGATGATGGTTGAACTGTTTCTCAAATTGGGTTTCCAATAGGGGCATACATCTCCTTATTATCCTCAGGCCAATGGTCAGGTGGAAAGCATGAATAAATCCCTGAAATTTATCCTGCAAAGGAAAATTAATAATCTCGATCCAATTGCCATATCATGTTATATCCTGTGCTTTGGGCATACCGAATGTCGGTTAAGACCACTATGGGTTTCACTCCTTTTAAACTACTTTATGGTTTGGAATCGATCTTCCCTGTGGAATGTGAAAGTCCTTCTCTTAAATTAGCTATAGAACTTCTTCCATACACTTCCAATCTTAAATAACATCTCATTTATTTGGAACGTCATGATGAGCAGCATTGAGATGCAGCCACAATTAATGAAGCTGATAAAAAGAGAGTGAAGATCCATTATGATAGGGATGTGTGTCCTAGGGTTTTCTCTGAAGGTGACCTTGTCCTTGTCTATGACCAAGACAAAGACACCTTTGGGGTAAGTAAGTTCAAACCCATGTGGTATGGTCCTTTTATCGTTAAAAAGGTTTTGAAAAAGGAGCTTATGAATTGGTTGATTTTGATGGAAATGAGCCGACAGAACCTAGAAATGGGCTCTATCTTAAGAAGTATTATACCTAGGCTTCTACCTAGCATTTGCTTGGTTGTAGATATTATATATATCTGTACATATTTTTCTATATGTTTCATAGTGATATCGATATTTTTGATTTGCTCTGGCAGGTAGCGATGGATGATCTAATATATCTAGGGTTTTTCGATGGTGCTAGTTGACATACCCAGAATTTGGCTTTTGCAACTTGGGTGATTTACTATCCATACGGTTAATTGTTGGTTTCAAGAGGAATATGTATCGGCCTTGCTTCAAACGATGTTGTTGAATATACTGTTGTTGCTAACTTACTATCTAAAGCAATATCTCTTGGTATTGATTCATTAGTTGTATACTTGGATTCATAATTGGTGGTGTCTCAGTTAAACAACACCTATCATGTGAGAGATCCTTATTTATATCACCAATTTCTAAGAGTGCATTTATTACAAAGATCATTTAATTTTATCACATTTATTCATATTCCACGATCAGAAAATTCATTTGTTGATTCCATAGCTAATCAAGCTTTAGATAGGCATATTAATCATTCATCACATTAAAATAAAAAAAATAATTAAAAATTATTTGTATATATGGTCCTCACATCATGAAACCATCTATATATAAACAGAATTTTTATGTTCAAAATATTATACAAAATCGGGACAAAATGTCCTAAAAAATTAGGGCTTAAGCCCAATCATGTCTATCAAAAAGATCAGGACATCCCTAATCTAAATCTATGGGTCCTTCCCCAAATGTGCATCTTGGAAGAAGATGATGGCAGTAGCCACCCTCAAAAATGTCACACCCAATCTCGTGGTACTCCTACCATGCGTCTCTACATTGCCTCTAGTAGATCCTCTACTGTTGCCATAGGTACCTTGTGAGTCAATCTCTCCAAGTTCCTCTGTATGGCATAGAGAACTCTCTTAGTCTTATTTGTAACACCCTTCGCATCTCTTCCATGATGCCTATGCGATGGTAGACCCTTAGGTCTTATTGGTCCGACATATGTATCATGATCAAACAATTTTGTAAGATTTTTTGTCTCACCAAAAATAATTTCAATTCATAATTTTGAAATCCAAAAAAATCAAATAACATTAAAAAACTTGAAAACAATTTTACCAATGGCACCCCATGCAACTTTGGGTGGAAGCACTAGATCTAGATCTATTCTGAAATACATGCCTGCATAGGGGTAGTCCTCGATGTAAATGACTTGTTATTCCCACCAAAGGAAAAAATCACCATCAAATGTCATTCTAGGGACCTCACCACCCCCTAGTCTCTTCATCAAGTCAACCGATCTACCTATCTATGGATCTCTTGGGTTTTTGATGGTGGAAATCACTTTGGGTCGAAGTCCTGGTAATCTCTCAAAGAAGAAAGTACAAAGAATAGTACCATACCTAAAATGTTTGGTATTATTCTTTTTGATGGAAGTAAGTTTTTTTTCATGTTGGTCAGAAGGGTTGTGCACCAGTCAAAAACTGTGGTAATGTAATCTATTGCTAAGCTCATTGTAACATGAGAAGCTTGGTGTAATGAAGTTGATCTTGCTACCCTCACAATGGTAAAAATGAGAATCCTTAGGAGTAGACTCTCCACATGTTTGATTGGGATTTGTGTCCCTACCTTATCGTTGTTTCCAGGGCAACAAATTCGAATGTAATCATCAACACTAAGGCTTCACTGGGCCTTCCCTTGAAAATTGATTGGCTCTCCTCTCTGAGAAAGTCTAGTAATGAAGTATATGTCTTCTACCTCGGTTCGCAAGGGCATATGATCAATCATCAATGCATCTTATTTTGGATCCCAGTAGTTGACAAGAATTTCTAGCAAACTTATGTTGGTTTTCATTTGTGGCATTTTGAAAAACTTCAATAATCCACATCCTTTTAGTGCATCTAGTGCTAATGGGTCATCCATTACTTCATTATCTACTGCATTGTGCTCTCTTTCCATACAACTGATTTCCATCCCGTAGTTTCAAGCATTTTCATCCATTAAAATCCACGATTTAAAATTTTTGATTGCATGCAAGTTGATTCACTTCATACATAGTCGCATATAGGGCTTACTAATACGTGATTTCGTTACACTGAACCCACTTATGCGCAGAGTAAAGATCCAAAAATTAATTTATCACGGTAAAATTATTGAAAAAATACTTGAAATGCACAAAAAAATCATTGAGAAATCGAATTAGGAGATTACCTTGAAGTTTGATAGTTGTTCTAGCTGAGAAATTCGGTGGATTATGATTGCCAGTTTTTGCTCTAGAGCTCTTGCACTCAATTTTCTAAAACACAAATGAGGATTGGTAAGTCAAAAGGTCTATTTATAAGTTGTAATTTCAAAAACTTTAAAAAACCCACTTTTGCAAAGTTTATGTTTTATTTTTATAAAATTTGTGACCTTTTGGGTTTGAGTGTTGGGATAGGTTGTTTTTAGGTTAAATTGGAGACTTTGGGATGTTTCTTATCACTTCTATTCCATGATCACTGACCCATCATCATAGGTATCATTTTCGACACTAGCATATAGGTTAGGGAAGATCACTTTTTTCGTTGCATTATGCATTCTAGCCTTCATACTATGATATGTTGCCATAGGGTCGATCCCACTGTGTTGTGATTCTTAAACCATTTTCACTTGTTGACTTATAAAATCATGATATGATGGTAGAGCCATCCTTTACATGAGGTTCCTTGTTAGATCCTCGCTAGCATATGTTGCCCATGCTGTAAAGATTGAGTAGGATCAGGAGTCCTCTTTAGTCTCACCATGACTTTTTGTGATGAAGCTTCATTCTCCTTCTTCGCTATCTTTCTAGATTTATACCCTAGAGGCTTCCACATGTTGAGTTGTATTGTTGCATTGCATGTTGACTATTTGTACCTTTTGGCCTTAAGTTGGCTTCACTTAGACTTGTGTTTAAGCCACTTTTTAACCATGTCTTTCTACAAAATCAACCTTGAAATCACTTAGTCTCTGTAACTTGACACCTTATGCCCATGAAAAGAACATTCCTTTGAGTGTCATTGACTAGTTTCATCACCTTACATTGAGAATAGGAATGTTGCCCTCCCAGGAACTAGCGCATCTATATTTGGACAATCGTTCTTTCCATTGTACCATAGGCATTCTTTTATTCTTTTTCAAGCTTTTTAAATATGAAAAAGACAAAAAAATTATATATTCCAATAAAGAGCGGGAACGAGACTTTACTTCCATAATTGATGGCATCAAGAATCAATTGTGTTTCCCTTGAACAAAGCACTCAAATCAAGTTTGACCTAGGAGAGCCATAACCTTGTCATTGATTCATTACTCCTCCAGTTGGTTAGCTCTTCCAAACATATGGAGAGTTTGTTTATGCCTCCTGTATGACAAACTTATACAAAGTTATCATATGCTACCATACAGTCACATTTGAGTTGTGCTTTTGTTCAAGGGAAGTAAACCTAAGTCAGCCTTTCTGCGGTGTCTCTTGACTCATTTTCAATTAGCCACACCCGTTCTGTCCGACACATGTTCCGTATCACATCAGCTATTTGGTCCTTTGCTCATGCTAGTTAAGAAGGTCTCCACTGACTTCTTGTTGGCAAGTCTGCTCTTATTGACTTTGACAAATTTCTCTGAGAATAGGCCTAGAGCTGCACCCTGGCCCTATTTCCATCATTGATAGGTGACCTTGTGCTCAGCATCAATTAGTATCATGGGTCTTTAACTAAGTGGTTTCCCTTGTGTTCAATGTCATCTTACATTATCGCACACTGGGATTCATGCAGTGCCTTGGTTTCCATTTGACCTTATTGGTGGATTCCTCACCTCTGTGTTAGCTTTCATTATTGGTTGGTTCAGAGGGTTTATTTCATGTTCTAGCCACATCTTGTGTACAACGGAAATGTGCATTGGTATGGTTACTTCATCTTTCTTCATCTAATTCCTTCCAAACTATTGGCCTGTTGGTTACGCTCACGCTGGATTGATGTGGGATGTCTTAATGCCTTCCTTCCAGCAGATATTTTCCCATCGACTCCAACTCATTTCTCTAGGAATAAGGTCTAGATTCCTTTTTTAGTGCCTTAGGGTTTGCAGTCATCAGTGGTAGACTCCTTCACTATTGACGGTGCGAATACATCAATGACTCCTGATTGGTAGATTCTCTCAAGTGTTCAACTTCAACTCATTTATTCGCACTTGTTAGATTGTACTAGGGTACCTTGACTCTCATCATCATTATCGGTGAGTTGTCTTGAATTTTTTAATAGTATACATCAATGATCAGTAATCAAACAATTTCTCACATGGTTGACTTCAGCGCATTTATTCCCATAGTGTAGAAATGTACCATGGCGGTCAGTGAAGACCTCCGGTTGCATCAGCATTTTTTGGTTCACTTTTCAATTCCTCCAGTTTGTTTTTAGTGACACCATCCACCTTATATGTTGCATTTCATCACAACATCATTTTATATGTTGGCACCTGAGTTGCATGCAGTACCGTTATTCCACTTTTAGACTTGGCATTTTGAGGATCAGTTACGTGAAATCCGTGATCAGATATCTCCTTCAACATCATTGATGAGTTCTTTTATATGTGATATTGTGACATGGCCTTGATATGTATTGTTGCAACTATGATCAGATGATCCACTATGTATTTCTTAGTTTTCTTTGTACTTGTATACATATTGGATCCACTCTACACTTGATATACGGACATGCTTTACTATCTATGAGCATGGTTATGCCCGCCTAAGACATGAGCTTTCCTTCTGATCTATTCCACTAGTTTGGCAGGCTGGAATATGGTGATATCCTCCCAAGTGCTCACATGATCCTTTCTCTACACTTAATACATCTCGGCCATCATGTACCCCTTCAAGCCTCATATATTATGGGGCATCTATTATAGCATCATTTATCACCCTTTTTTACTTGATGCTCTAATTCATGGCCTTGGGCATCCCTTTCCCTTCATACTTGGTCCATTTAATAAAAAACATTATTTTAAATTCCATATGCAACTTTTCCCTTCAAAAATAACGTGCACAAGCGGGTCCAGCTATACCCAACCCGTGTATATAATTTAAAATATTAAAAAAATATAAAATTCCTATTTTATGGGTAAGGTTTATGGGTTACATCGGAAGCCCACCTACAGGAGCCCATGACCTAACTACATACCAATTAAAACAAATTTTTTGGAGTGATATAAATACACCTCATGGGAAGGCCTAAAGGGAGGAGAAAAGATAGGATAGTGATATTATATCCAATTGGTCCCTGATCAAGTTTGATTTATCCTTGTGCCTCCTTAACTCCCAGCTATAGAAACCCTTGTTTCCTCATAGATATTTCCATCTCCTTTATATGGCATCTATGTGTATACATTTGAAAGAGGATTGTTGAGGCTTGGGTTGGAAGGATCCAGAGGAAGGTTTCGCTTGGAGCCGTGGTCAAATAAAGTTGTATTCTTCCACATTCTTTGCAATCATCAAGGAAGATTATCCTTTTGGCAGGCTTTATTAAGATTTCAAAAGTCAATACAGATTCTTATATCTCCGTTATTCTTTCTAATGGAAACCATATTTGAGACCCATTTGGAATGTCAAACGGGAAAGATTATTTTGGCTTTCAATAGCTTGTTGAGTTCAGATTTGATTTGGTTTTCTAGATTGGGATGGATTTTTCTCAACTTTTGTTGGACTGGTTTTTCATCGTCTATCATTGGAATAGTATGTTGGATGATGGAAGTGTCATACATTTTAAGTTCATCATAATTCCAAGAAAAAACATTTTTGTATTGTCTTAAAAGACGAATATATGCTAATTTTTCTTCAGGAGTTAGGCCAAGACCTAGGTTGGTATTCTGCAGTTTGGTATCAATTCCTAGATTTATTGATTCGTAGTTCAAAGTTGAACTTTGGAGTTTCAAATTGGTACATCTTTTAAGCCGATCTTTCAAATCATAAAGGTCTTCTAACTTGACTACCGATGTAGGAATAGCATTGTTAGTGCTATCTTGTTGCAATTATCGGTCATGTTGGTCTTTGTCAATTATTTGATTGGTGTAAGATCCTTCAGATGTGAGAAAACTCACAATGTCGGGATCGTCGTTGAAAATTCTCCAATTTGTAATGTTATCAAGAATAGAAGGTCTAAAGATTAATTCTATTGAGAATCTATCAGGGCTAAAATCTTCTGAAGGGATAAGTTTGGAAGATACGTTAGCTAAAAGGTTTGCACTTGCATTATGGAGTCTAGGAATTGATGAAATATTAAATGCTATAAAATGTTAAGTCAAATCTTGAACTAAAGATTGGTAATGTTTTAAATGGCCTGATAAACAATGTATAGTATTACGTACCTGTCTAATTACAATTTCAGAATCTCCGAAAACTTGAAGGTATTTGGCATCTAATCTGATTGCTTTGTACAACCCTTGGACTAAAGCCTCATATTCTGTAGTATTGTTGGTGCAATCAAATTCAATTCTGCAAGTTAACATAGTTTTATCTCCTTCTTGACTAACTAGCACGCATCCTGCTCCTGCTCCTTCGTTAGATTTAGAACCATCAAAAAATAATTTCCAAAATAAAGATTTATTTACAGGACTATCTAAAAAATTAATACAATTAGAACTATCTGTTTGAGAAAAGTTTTCGACTTGGAATAAAACAGAATGTTCTAAATAAGGTGACGTGTGAGCATTAAAATTCCCTAAGAAAGAATCTATTGAGTAATTGCCAATAATACTATTGTTATATGCTACTGGTTCATTCTCCCCCTCTAGCTCCGTTACTATGTATTTCTGATGTCTTTCTCGTTCAACTTTTATTTGATTAGGTTTACCATTGTAAGGGAGCCACATGTGCGACGAGTTAGTTGCGAAATATCCATGAAGTTTTTCTAACCAATCTCTGCTAAGAATTAAGCCATAAAATTCTAGAATATCAGCAACTAAAATTTCGATAACTTGACATACCTTTGGGTTGGATGACAGCCTTAGGTAACCTGATTTAATTCGCCAATCACTTCGAATTGCAATCGATCTAGCTGGACAATGCGCGCAACAGATTTTTGTGGTTGAACGTTCAATTTTGTACATATTGATTTTGGTAAAATATTCGATGAAGCTCCCGAATCCACCAAGCAATTATGCACATTTTTATTAAAAATTTCATAAGTAAGAAGAAATGTGGGAGTATGAGATCTCGATCTTCCTCCAATTAACGCGATGTCATTTGGATCAACTTTGTTAATCACATTAGTTGGAGGTCTTCCCATATCGTGGGAATCTTGAGAAATTATAGCAGCAGGCAAAGGTGCAACTAGGACAGCATGTAATTCTTTCAAAAATATCTTTTGCTGGTGTTTTAACTTGCTCAATTCGTAAAGAGTGATGTTGGCCCTAGTCTTTTTCATATCTTCTATAATATTGTACTCCATTTCATCCAAAACTATCAGCGTTTTAGATGGAGTAGATGAATCTATTTGGACTGGGCTGGTTTGAGTCGCTTTGGGTGTCGTTTTCTTAGCTGCGACTTTATCCTTCGTCGTCAAGCTTGCGCTCTTTGGCTTAGGGGTAGTTTGAGGAGGATCAAGCTGATTTCTACTTCGTGTACTAACCGGGGATGCTTCTTGATCTTCTTCATGTGGGAGGATGAAATCCCACATTCCTTGTAACTCTACAACTTCTTCTTCATCAGTTTGCCCTTCAGTAGCGATTCCCTCTTCTTGTTCTTCGGATTCAGCGCTCGTAATAGCATTGGGGGGCTTTGAATCAGTCGAAGGGTTTATTTTAAAAGGTCTATATGGCTTTTTTGAAGAAGTTTCTACCACTTGTTTCTTAATGTCGACCATCTCGTTAGACATGGTCTTCAAAAATTTTTGCAATCCTTCTAAATCGAATGGATCTTTCGATTGTTTTTTCTTGGGATCTTCTTTGAAAGTAACCTTCTTTGATTTCCGTTCTTCCATCGCTGTTTTATTTTCAAGGGCTATAATACATTTCTCTACAGCTATTGCTTCTTTCATATTTTTGGCTAAAGTTGTCTTGTTAGCCCTGTCCACGAAGATTGGTATGTTTGATGGTAAAGCAGTGATGTACCATTCACTTCTCACTTCTTCGCTGGGCTTGGAAGTAGTAGGAATTTTGTTTAACAGTTTATTGAAACGTGAATTGAAATCTTTGATAGGTTCTTTTGACTCAGCCCTAAGGTTTGATAGGTCACTGATTAATGTTGTTGTAGACCTATCATCACCAAATTTAATGAGGAATTGTTCTTGGAAGATATCCCAACTAGTGATAGATCCAGATGGTAATGAAAAATACCATGATCCGGCTGTTCCCTGAAGAGTATAAGGAAAAAGTCAAATGACAGCATCTTCATTAGTAACTCCATTAAGATTTATGGATAGCATAAAGTTATGAAATATGCTCTTCCCCTGGCATGCCTTCTTCAGGATTAAACTTAGGCAGCCATTTTTCAGGATGGGGTGGTAGCTGACTCAAGGGCGCAGGCATTAAGACTACCCCTAGGTTGTTCCATGGAGATTGGGCCATCGCTGATCCACTAACGGAGGGAAGTGTAGAAGATGATCCCTAAGGTTGAGAAGATGGGGATATTATGATTCTGGCTAATTGAGAAGGAGATGTAGAAGTACCAGTAGGTTGGTGAACAATGATCTGAAGTGGTGGAGTGGATGGTTGACTACACGGTGAGGAATTTGAGATGGATGATGATGATGAAAGAGTCTTGCTATCAGACCCTTTAGGTGATTTCCTTGCTCTCTTCCTAGTGGGTAGACGTAACTCAATTGGCTGAACACCAAACTTTTCACTCTTTAATCTGGTCAAAGGATGAGCAGGGTTATATTGCGAAGTCACGCTGCCTTGAGATTTATCAGATCTTGGAGGAGATATAGAAAATCGCTAAGGTTTGTGAATCAGAGATTCAACTTCAGGAGGTTCAATAGTAGATTGTTCTGAAATATTAGGGTTTGTAGCAGGAACTGTCGATCCTACGACTTCTGGCTGTGGATTTAAATATTCTAAATGTAATGGAGAAGTCAGGGGAGATGGTGAGGGTGATTTACTCTCAGAATGTTATTTAGATTTGGACTTACTTTCCATTCATAGTTCGTGGCCCTCCTTCTAGCGCCAAATATGTTGAAGCCCCGAAAATTGGGTCTACAACAAGGGGGATACCCACCCGGTCCAGACCTTGGTTGGCAGTTCCTTTTCTGTTTGGTATGGTGGGTCTGACTGGGGATATGGGACCAATTTCCCAATTTATGAGTGTGTGTGTAGAATTTGATATTTCTGATCTAACAGTTCCTAATTAAGATGCTCTAATTCTAATTTTAATCTAATGACATGCATTTGTATTCCAATAAACAAAAATATCTAAGTCTATACTAACCCACGATGTAATATTTCTGCTATGCGATCTAAAATGATTTCAAATAACAATTAGTAATAAAGATTATTCAACTGTTATAAGAAAAGAATTCAATATAGATAAACCACTTTGCATAAAAATTTAGACGAAACAGTTTTGAAAAACATATCGCATAGTAAGCTACTCATATATTAAGCATAAATAAATAGCTATCACCGTACAAAAGTGCCAAATGATAACTCAGGCATTTATGCATTAATATATAAACAATTGAACTTGAATATCACTTTAACACAAGAGATAGAAATAGTTAAAAGATAGAAGTACCATTTATAATTAGTTCTACTCATGAAATTCAAGTGATAACGATTTATCTCTTCTTAATCCAACATCCACTAAGAGTACAAAAGTGCAACATCAGTAGCAGATGTTAAATGTAAAAATCAATAAACCCTGTTCCATTAATTCATCAAAACCTCCTCGGAGGGTGCAAAATTGCATGTTCTGAGGACAAGTTTTTGATAAATTTATGGACCCTTCTCTAAATGCATGAGAAGGGTTTAAATGCTACTAACTACATCTAAAAATAACTTATTACAAAAATATAGGATACAGTTTAAATGACCGTCCTTTCTCTAGGCAAAAATAAAGCAAAACTATTTCTAAAATTAAATCTAAAACTACCATATAACTATTTCTATATATGCTCCTTAAAATCGCAAGCATTCAGCATTTGCTTGAGAAGAGTCAGTTGGCCGACTTCAACCTTTAATTGCTCTACGAAAACGGAATCAGTAAGACTAGTGCCATCTTTTCGGCGGAATTGATGAGGATTTTGAGAGTCATATACTGGCTATGCAGTTTTAATAAATATGTCCAGTGAGAATCCCAATTCCACTTAGTTAATCCTTTGATTAATTCTGCCTTTTTTTTAGCCTCCTGTCTCCAGCCTGCTTGCAAGTGTTGTACCTATACAAATACTACTTTGAGGATATTTCTGACCATTACCACTGATTTTCGGATTCAAGTTTTACCTTTTTTATCTTTAACGTACTCTTTCCGAATTTCTGGAGCTTACAGGTAGCTGAGCAATTAGAAGCTTTCCATTTCAGGAAGTTTTACCCAGCGATGCGTGATTAACGCTATGTGCTAATCGTGCATCGGAAACTGCCTCTGTTTCTTGATCCGAGCTTCCTTGGTGTGATTTTCGCCTCTTGCATGTTTTCTTTTAGCAGATGTAAAGCTCACATTTTGTGAAGATAATGATCCCGTAAGTTCTTGACCGTGAGTTTTGAGTTATCTGTTTTTGATGTCAGTGATGTCCAGTACCCATTTAACCATATCTGTGCAGGGGGGAATTTTGGGCCCTGCTACTATCTGGTGCAAGAACGAACAAGCTAAATCTATAACTGATGCCTCAGAATAACCCTGTGAACTTGCAGTAGTTGTAAACTCCATTACCTTGGGATTCTCTTCCTCAAGCAGATTATACATGCCTTCCCAAGTGGTAATACCCGCGTCTCTGTTACAGGCAGTGTCTGTGTACAAAGGCGCCATTTCTTTATCTTCAGACATTGGAGCCTTGCATTTCTTCCTCATAGTTTCCTGTATACTGCTTTGTATAGTTCTTTGTTCTTCGTTCCTGTAGTTTACAAGTGAGGTGAGAGTAATGATAAGGAATAGTGACGGGAAAGCTTTAAATGTCGAAGACATGCAAAAGTATATCACCTTACGTGAACTGGCTTCTTGATAAACACAAAACCAGATTCATTAACCACTGGCAACTTACTCATTAATTAGCATTAAAGCGCATAACCAGGTCTCGTTTTATGGAAAAAGTGTTCTCGAAGAGTGAGCCGAAAGATTTTGCGATAGAGCGATTTTACGATTTGCTTTGCAATATCGCAGATTGTTGCATCGCATTATCGTAAGATTGCTATATCGCAATATCATTGTGATGCTCTATCGTAAGATCGTCTGCCACTCTATCGTGATATCGCGACATCGCAATATCGCATAATCGTATTATATGACCATTTTGTGTTAATGTATTTCTTGCGAGGTGCGATTTTGCGATATGCGTCATCACATATCGGTGTTTTTTGTGGTTTTTCAGCGTAAGTGCGTTTTAAGGCATGCGATGCGATATATATGATTTTTAATATGTAATCTCGCATCGCAATCTCGCAATCTTAGAGTTTGGCTTGTAAGAAGGCATCGTGTTATCCTTTTCGCGATGCGATATTTCTTAAGGAGTGATTTTATCTTTCCTCATCATGAAACTTAAGCTTTTTAGATTTTTCAAAGGTATTTTCCTAAGTTTATGATGGTAAGTTTTATTAAAAAAGGAAATAAAAGCACTAATTCATTTTTTAAATTTTTTGACTAAGGGTCCCCACTTATTTAGTATTAGTAATAACACTAAATAAGAACGGGGGTTGTTGGTGGCCACAACAATCGGCGATTCACTTGGAAGAACCAGTTATCTCTGTATTTCTTTTGAATTTTATAAAACTTCCAAAACAAAAAAATTTCCAGAAAGTTAAACTTTATTATAGAAAGATAAAGTACATTATGCTTTAACCTGTCAATGATATTTTGTTTCTTATATTTTCAACTTTGATTATTTGCTCCCTCAAGCTAGTCCTTGTATCTACATCAGTCATTACTTGGTTTATAAAGATAAAACAAAGCCTTCTCTGTAAATCAGTTTTAAATATGCTCATTTGTCGTAGGTAGAGCCTCTGCTTCCAGCAGGCGTTCATAGCCTCGACAGGGTTACCTGTTACCCAGCAATGATCCTGTATCCTACTTAGAGAAACATACAATTTTCAAAGAGGAATCCATATGTACAATTATTGCTTTTATTTTCTTTTTTACTCTTAAAGAACAATGTCTTGGTTTGATGGCCAATTTATGACATAGTCATTCACTTGATTTATAACTTTGCTGAACAAGCTGGCTCGTGATGAGACCCCTTGCCTATTGATCGCAACAATCTTGAGTCATTTCCCTGTTGTGGTATGCAGTATTGGCAAAGTCAGCAAGTTATAATATCTGTGATTATGATAAGTCGACTCGTGATGAGACCTCTTACTCTTTAAGATAAAGTGTATCCTTGGATTGTTTCTCTGAAAGTTGTAATTTCCTAAATAGGGAGGAAGTCATTGTTTCCTTAAGATAACTCTGGACGATAATAGTAGAGTTTTTTGGACAGAGCTTCTTTACAGAGAATCTTTGTTTTGTTATTGATACCTTTCATTGGACTGATATAAAACAATTTCTCACTAATGGTCGTTTTCATCAAATTTTACGAAGTTGAAACTAGTACCATTTCTAGGCTAGCGTCTTTAACTGTATCTTTCAATAATAAAGCTCAATTTTCTAAAAGATTTGTTATTTATACAAGCGAAAAAATCAAAATCTGAAAGGGGATTGGTGTCTTTTTCATAAATCTATAATGTAACCATTTACAACTAGTTTTATTTATGAAAATAAAAATCTAATTTACAAAATAGAAGAATAATCTTCTAAGGAAAATATTTCTTAAGGATCTGTCCGTGAACAGGTAAAGAATCTCTCTTTCCTGTTAAATCCTACAACATAAAAGTAGACGGACCTATGACTTCTATGATTTGGAAAGGGCCAAGCCACATTTGTTGAAATTTTGTATGTTTCCCCTTTTCCTCATGGGCCTTGTCCCATTTTAAAACTAGATCTCCCATCTAAAAATCTTTTCTGGTCATCATGTTTGAATCAAAAGAGGATTTCGCTAATGCTTGGTGATGAGCGTGAGTTCTTTTGGCCTGTTCTCATTGTTCTTCTAATTTAATTATTTCCATTTGCCTTAGCTGTAAGGAGGAAGTTGGTACTTCATCAATATATTGAACTAAAGACAGAGAGGGAATTTCTAAATGAGTCGGAAGAACCACTTCCTTTCCATAAACTAAATTGAACGGAGAAGTGCCAATGGAGGTTTTTTGCGTTATTCGATCTACCCATAAAGCATATATTAAAGACTTATGCCATTTTTTATGGTTTTGGTCAACTGTTTGTTTGATACTTCTAATTAGATTTTATTTGTAGATTCAGCTAACCCATTCCCCTGTGGGTAGTAATTGGCAGAATATTTAAGTTTGAAACCTCTTTTAAGTGCAAATTCAGTCATTGCATTTCCATAAAAGTATGATGCATTATCAAACATTAAAGCGAAAGGCAACTCAAACCTGGTGATTATAAATTGATCTATGAACTCAATGATATGTTCAGCATTAGTCATCTTGAGAGGAACTGCTTCTACCCATTTATTAAAGTAATCTGTTGTTGTAAGGATATATCTATGCTGTTTGGAAGAGTGAGGAACGATCTCACCTATTATGTCCAATCCCCACTAATCAAAAGGTTGTTCAATGTTGACTGGTTGCAGTGGCAAGGATGGTTTCTTCTGTCCCCCAGCAATGGTTTGGCAGACTTGACACTTCCTCACGTAATTGTGCGAGTCTTTGAATAATGTGGGCCAGTAATAGCCTGCGCGTAAGATTTTATGTGCAGTAGCATCTCCATCATAGTGTCAGCCTGCTAGCCCATCGTGGAGTTCCTGCAAAACTTTTTTAGCTTCAGATTCCTTAAGACATCTAAGGAGAATAGAATCATAATTTATTCTAAAAAGAACATCATTTAGGAGCTGATATTGTTTGGCTTTCAACCTTGGAGCTCTTTTCTTGGTATGATCAAGGTGTGAAGGAGTGTATCCATTCTTTAGATAATAAATGATATCAGCATATAATGACTCATTATCGTTTAGGCTTACCTTATACATTTGTATGTCTGCAGATGGAATTTCAGATATAAGTGATGCTTCGGCCAGCATTTTGCAAAAGCCTTGACCTTTTACAATACTTGCTGGTTTGATTTCTACATCATATTCCTGTAAGGCAGTAACCCAATTGGCTCTTTTCTCACCCACATCTTTTTGCACTAAAAGATTCCTTACCGCTAGAAATGGTACAATGATTTTTGTATGGGTTTTGAGTAGAAAGGGTCTGAAATATTTGATTGCTTTGAAAAAAACATAAGCTTGTTTCTCCACATCTGAATAATTTAATTCAGCCCCCTGTAAATTTGAACTGAAGAAAGCGATCGGAGCTTCTGCTTTTTCTTGATTAGCTTGAGTGAGTATCGCAGCATATGATCTATCAGAGGCAAATGTATATAAAATAAAAGGCTCTGAAAAATTTGGAGTTGCCAAAGATGGAGCATTCACAACATCAGTAGCAGATATTAAATGCAAAAATCAATAAATCATGTTCCATTCATTCATCAAAACCTCCTCGGAGGGTGCAAAAGTGCATGTTCTAAGGACAAGTTTTTGATAAATTTTTGGACCCTTCTCTAAATGCATGATAAGCGTTTAAATACTACTAACTACATCTAAAAATAACTTATTACCAAAATATAGGATATGGTTTGAATGACCGTCCTTTCTCTAGGCAAAAATAAAGCAAAACTATTTGTAAAATTAAATCTAAAACTATCATCTAACTATTTCTGTATCTACTCCTTAAAATCACAAGTATTCAGCATTTTCTTGAGAAGATTCGATTGGTCGACTTTAGCCTTTAATTGCTCTGAGAAAACGAAATCAGTAAGACTGGTGCCATCTTTTCGGCGGAATTGATGAGGCTTTTGAGAGTCATATACTGGCTATGTAGTTTTACTAAATATGTCTAGTAAGAATCCCAATTCAACTTGGTTAATCCTTTGATTAATTCTGCCTTTTTTTTAGCCTTCTGCCTCCAACCTACTTGCAAGTGTTATACCTATACAAATACTACTTTAAGGATATTTCTGACCATTACCACTGATTTTCGGATTCAAGTTTTACCTTTTTTTATATTTAACGTACTCTTTCCGAATTTTTGGAGCTTACAGGTAGCTGAGCAATTAGAAGCTTTCCATTTCAAGAAGTTTTACCCAGCGATGTGCGATTAGCGCTAGGCAGCGCTAATTGCGCATCGGAAACTGCCTCCGTTTCTTGATCTGGGCTTCCTTGGTGTGATTTTCGCCTCTTGCATGTTTTCTTTTAGCGGATGTAAAGCTCACATTTTATGAAGATAATGATCCCGTAAGTTCTTGACCCTGAGTTTTGAGTTATCTTTTTTTGATGTCAGTGTTGTCCAGTACCCATTTAACCATATCTGTGCAGGGGGGAATTTTGGGCCTTGCCACTATCTAGTGCAAGAACGAACAGGCTAAATCTGCAACTAATGCCTCAGAAGAACCCTGTGAACCTGTAGTAGCCGTAAGCTCCATTACCTTGGGATTCTCTTCCTCAAGCAGATTATACATGCCTTCCCAAGTGGTAATACCCGCGTCTCTGTTACAGGCGATGTCTTTGTACAAGGGCGCCATTTCTTTATCTTCAGACATTGGAGCCTTGCATTTATTCCTCATAGTTTCCTGTATACTGCTTTGTATAGTTCTTTGTTCTTCGTTCCTGCAGTTTACAAGTGAGGTGAGAGTAATGATAAGGAATAGTGACAGGAAAGCTTTAAATGCTGAAGACATGCAAAAGTATATCACATTACGTGAATTGGCTTCTTGATAAACACAAAACCATATTTCATTAACCACTGGCAACTTACTCATTAATTAGCATTAAAGCGCATAACCAGGTCTCGTTTTATGGAAAAAGTTTTCTCGAATAGTGAGCCGAAAGATTTTGCGATAGAGAAATTTTATGATTTGCTTTGCAATATCACAAATCATTGCATCACATTATCGTAAGATCGCTATATCGCAATATCATTGTGATGCTCTATCGTAAGATCGCTCTGTCATTGTATCGTGATATTGCATAATTGTAGTATATGACCATATTGTGTTAATGTATTTCTTGCGAGGTGCGATTTTGCAATATGTGTCATCGCATATCGGCTTTTTTTGTGGTTTTCCAGCGTAAGTGCGTTTTAAGGCATGCGATGCGATATATATGATTTTTAATATGTAATCTCGCATCTCAATCTCGCAACCTTAGAGTTTGGCTTGTAAGAAGGCATCGTGTTATCCTTTTCGCGATGTGATATTTCTTAAGGAGTGATTTTATCTTTCCTCACTATGAAACTTACGCTTTTTAGATTTTTCAAAGGTATTTTCCTAAGTTTATGATGGTAAATTTTATTAAAAAAGGAAATACAAGCACTAATTCATTTTTTAATTTTTTGACTAAGGGTCCCCACTTATTTAGTATTAGTAATAACACTAAATAAGAAGGGGGGTTGTTGGTGGCCACAACAGGTACCAAGCTTCCAAGGTCATTCGATGGCCATGAGTTCTTCCCCATTGACAACCCAAATTTCTCATGTCACAAGCATTTAGTCACAACGCCTAGTCACAAGGTGAAAGAGGATTAAACCAATTCCTTCTAGTGCTCTATGATTTGGGCTTAAAATAGATTTATCCCTATGCTTAGTGACAGCTTATTAAGTGTTCAAGGCCTTCATTCTAGCCTTTTATGCATATTCAATGACATACATGGCATACACAGGCTCTTTTGACCTATCCCTCCTGAGATTTAACAAAACTCAGTTGTGGCCATAGGCCATTGTTCCTATGTGATCATAGAGATGTATACACACACACATATACGATGTTATCCCTTTTGAATTTAAACAGGAAAAGCACAACCCATTACATGAAGTCACATATTTATCCATATTGAAAGGTTGAATATACACCACTATACTAAGTTTTCAATCTTGGGATAAACACAGATAGAATTTAAATAAGATATTTCACCTATACATTTAACCAATTATTAATGTTGCAGTACAATCTATAAATAATCATAGAAAAATAATTATTTCCTTAAAAATCATTGTAGAGTATTAGCATTCATCTTTTAAGAATGGAGACCCAATTTCATATCATGAATGCAACATTCAACCAATAATAAACACACACAAAAAACATTTAAACAAAGGATCCCATATAAACACTTATCTTATTCAAAACAATTATTTGTCAAATGAGAGTGGAACTCTAACTCTCCACCTAACCATAGTCAAGTTATAGCCATAGTTACTTATAGACGTCACCCCTGAGGAAAATTCCAGTGCTTGAGGTGGACTTCTTATTAAGAGGAATTTCAACCAATAGAATAGTTGAAACAAGATGCCACATTGCCTTCATCCATTAGCTACATAAGTTTTCACTCTATCCTTTTAGACAATTAACATACATGTTAGAGTACTACAGTGCAAAGAGTCTCATCTCACCTTAAGGAGAAGAGAGTCAACATTGAGAATGTTCATCAGTGTATCAGCGACTAACAGATAAGAGATCATCTCTCCAAGTGGTTCATCAATGATTCAAGCACCAAATATTATCCCCCAAGGAAACTCTCGATGGTTCAATAGCCCTCACAAGCACTTGAGTGACTCTTCCCAAACCAGTAGCTTCATCAATCCCCAAGATTCTAGTGGGTTCTTCAGCCTTACAGGTAACCCATTGCTCTTTATAATGCTTTTATCCAACAAGCTTTAGTGAGGGTTATTTAGCTAGTTCCTATCTCTCCATAGCTCGCTTTATACCCAATCTGATCACTGTTCTCTAACTATTTTCTCACCTCCACCCTTGGAGGACATTTTCTTGTAGTGTTCTCACTGCATCCTCTCTGTTGTTGCATGAGCGAGTAAACATAATGTGTTCCTTTCTTTCCTTGTCTTTGCATCTTAGAGAGAATATGAAATAGTTTGTTCTCCCTTGACTATGTTTATCTGTGAGAGTGTCTTCCCCCTCTCTTCCATACTGTACATGCATTTTCCAATTGACCTCCCTGTCTATTGTTTTCCATGGTTGCACATAGTCAATTTCCTAGAAAATACAACACACGTTGTCCTTAATTTTTTGTATCCTTCTTTCTTGTTTTTGGATCTTAGGGAAACTTGGGCCTATCCTCTTCTTATTTAAGCTTCTTATCCAACCCATGGCTGAAGTATTTAATTTTTCCAGTTTCTCAAGCAATCTCCCTCCCCAGGCCACTGTGTAGAAATTTTGAATAATTTAACACATATTCAATGGAGATTATCCTGATCATGTACTAATGCGGAAAACATACACAATACATAAGCTCCTCTACGTTGATCATCAATATAGCAGCATCAATAACAATAAAACATCAAGAGCATTCACACATTAACACAGTATGTATCTGGGGAAAGCATCTTGCTAAAAACCCCAACTATCTGTATATTAATGATTGAGTCATGTAACATTACACAGCATAATACTTCTCACAAGTATCTCCACCTCTGTTACACAAAATACAGCTCAGATCTGATCTCCAAATCTCTTCCACTGCTTGCCTGCCTCCACTACTCAATACCTGCTCAAAAACTGATGAGAATTCCAAGGCAACCACGTATTTACTTGGCTAAATCACGTGAGCACAAGCTACAATGTGGGAAAATACGTGGGCAAACTCATTTGCATACTCAATCCCTTGATTGTGCAAGATCTGATGCACAACTATAGTCACAACTGATAGCAATCTGATTCTCTAACACCTGTCCCTGCTGAACTGAACATGCACTGACATGCAACTGAGTTAACTGATGTAATCATTAGTTGTATTATGAGTTAATAACTTGTGAATTAATTAATAACTAATTCACCCAACTCATCTCTAGTCTATTTGCCAGTTAGACTAAATACAACCAGTTTAACAAAGCTAAACTGAACACAACTCCATCAACTCCACAATCAACTCCACCAAACTCAACTGATTGAGTTCTAACTGAAGTCATGCATGCAACAACTCAACTGACTCATAAGAAAATCATATTTCCTTCTGACAGCTGCATGTGCCACCTCTGTAGCTCAAACTGAAGTGCTCAAAGAGAATAAGATTAAGTTTATAGTCCAAATATTATTGTGAGATAATAATATTTGACTTTTCTATTTTTGACAGCCAGTCTAAAAATAGACTTGATCACTCACACTGTGATCACTCACACTTTCATCAAAATTAGAAGTCCATCTATTTTCTCAACTTGATCAATCATCCATAAACAACAACCTGCAATCCATAGACATGATCCATATGTCTAAAAATAGACATAGTCAAAAAATAGACTTGCGCCAA
>APFE031295949.1:94327-96827 GCA_000404065.3 Pinus taeda
ACAACTGATAGCAATCTGATTCTCTAACACCTGTCCCTGCTGAACTGAACATGCACTGACATTCAACTGAGTTAACTGATGTATTCATTAGTTGTATTATGAGTTATAACTTGTGAATTAATTAATAACTAATTCACCCAACTCATCTCTAGTCTATTCGCCAGTTAGACTAAATACAACCAGTTTAACAAAGCTAAACTGAACACAACTCCATCAACTGAACCTCCAGTCCACTAAACTCAACTCACTTGAGTTCTAACTGAAGTCCTGCATGCAAATATTAGTCATCCCATAGGTAACCACGTATTTCCTTATGGGATATGCATGTACCACATCCGTAGCTCATCCTGAAGTGCTCCAAGAGAATAAGACAAAGTTTATAGTCTAAATATTATTATGAGCTAATAATATTTGACTGTTCTATATTTAGACTGAGCAGTCCCTCTGCTGTGGTCTAAAAATAGAAGTCCATCTATTTTTTCCAACTTGATCAATCATCCATAAACAGCAACCTGCAATCCGTAGACATGATCCATATGTCTAAAAACAGACATAGTCTAAAAATAGACTTGCGCCAAAAATAGCCTGCGGGCCCACTTAGTGAAGGCGACTCTTTTCACTAAGCTCCATCATCTTGTTGCAATCTCAACAAACTGGAATTTGTGTCCCTTCTCTTAGACTTTAGTTAATTACAATTTATGTATAATGGAGAAATATGAACTTGGGGATGGAACATCAACCTCCGTTAATTAGTTGTGAGATGTTCTTTTTTCGTCTTACAATGTCAAAATTTTCATCTTAGATCTCGAATCTTAGGACAATTTTCAACTCCACACTATAAAGACTCCCGAGGTCCTGAAAGTGGAAGAGCAGTCATGTCGACATAAAGTGGGATGGGTACCGCAAGCCCTGTAGGGATGACATTTTGGATGACATTATCTTGATGCAGTCCAAGTGGGTGCCACGTGGATGATATGATTGCATGGCCTCTTTGGACAGGTCGAACTTAAAGCAAGCATAAATTTTGATCTAGAACACAGATTGAGGTAAATTTTATATTTCTAAAAATATCTCGACAAGCTAGTCATAATGGTGATTTCTAAATTACTTTCCACAAACTTTGAAAAGTAAGGCTTTTATTAACCCCATCTTTATAACAAACCTTGAAGTTTGGGTTAAAAACAAACAGGTAACACCTCCCACAACCCTAGAAAATCCAAGGGGGTGGGAGGGAGTTTTCAGAGTGGTATCAAAGCAAAGGTTCAAAACTGGACTTGAAGAGGCTCACACATAAGGGATAAATTTTAATTTGGTAGTTTAACTATTGTATATATACTAATTTTAGACCATCTAATTTTATTTCTAACCTGATAGATTTCTAATATGTTATTTTCTTTCTAACATGCATACTGACATGAGATTGATTTGTGAACCGCTTGAGATCATGCTTATTGCTAACGGACCAAGGTGATAAATTATTATATTCATTCCATATTTAAATAATAATTATGTTTGTGTGTATGTGAAAAAACATAGAAAGAGATAAGAATACATGATTTAAGAAAGAAATAAAGGAATGAGCAGCATAATGGTAGAGTACAACATGCCCAAATCCTATCATAATCCAGAAGAGGACTGAGTAGGAAAAAGATCAAAGAAAAAATCCCTTGATTGGATAGAGACCCTTAGGAGTTTGAGAGTTGCATTGAGAAGTTGCAAAGAAAATAATGAAAGGATTTTCAAAGCACAAGAAAGGAAAACAAAGGTGAATGCAGCAATTTTGCAAACCTTATCATATCTACAAAGGTAAAAACAGTATGAGCTTGGTGTCAACTATCTAGGCAGGCACAAATCCAATAAAATCCAATTTGAGATCCATAAGTAGGGATTGGAGACTAAAATATCAAAAGGCAAGTCAAGAAAAAGGAATAGGTAAGCAAGTGAAGACACAATGAGGGGAGAAACCCCACTCATCACCTCAGAAAGGGAGTCGAGAAGCCATGATTGGTTATCTAATGCTGCAACCAGAGGACACCCCCTGCAAGGGAGAAGTAAGAAGAGCTCAATGTTGAAAGAGTTCATGAAATAAAATCACCCTACCTTTTATGGAGAAATTAACAAGGATGAAGAGGTAGAAGCCTAATTGTTGGGATGAAAGAGATGTTTTAGGGTCCATGACTACTCTGAAAACATGAATGCTAGAGTAACCATTTTTAGTCTGAAAGGTAGAGCTGATATATGGTGGGAATATTTGAGAAAGGTCAAGGGAATTGGAGAGAAGGAACTAACATAGAGAAAATTTGAAAAATAATTCCATGAGAAGTACTTGTCCGGGAGGTACTATGGCAACAAAATTGAAGAGTTCCATGAACATAAGTTGGGGCGGCTTACTTTGGATGCTTACATTAATAGATGTTTGGATTTGTTGAGGTATGTAAACAATATCAAGGATGAGGTGATTAATATTATTTCGTATACAACATTAAAATGCAACTCTATG
>APFE031295949.1:101827-106902 GCA_000404065.3 Pinus taeda
CCCTGTATTCCTACAGGATTAGGGCAAAAGCAAAAGGAGTGATTTAGACAGTGGTATAGGGCTTAGGGGAGGTGAGTGATGGAAGGAATAAGGCAAGGAAGTGGCTAGGACTTCCTCGAGACTCAAACCAAAGTTTGTAGGATGGTTGGATTTGCTCAACAAGCATGGCAAGTTGTTCTTATGAAATGATAACTTAGTTTATGGACTTAGTGGCTTTTGGTGATTATGGATGGATGAGGTTAGGCTGGGGTTGCTGACACGAGATCTTCCTGCACTATTGAAACTCCTGCAATACACACAACACTGGAATTTACCCATAAATCATGTCAAAACAAGAAATATCTCCAACAACATAAGAAAACATAATTTCATCATTCATTTGCCTAGTTCATGCCTGGAAATACTTTGCAACCTATTGTGAAACACCATGAAATCTAATAAAAAGGTAGAGATATCAGAAATAACAACTACAATGTTAGGTCCCTATACTACTAGTGTAACCCCTTATTGTTATTAGTACAACCCCCTTATTATATTGTTGTTCCCATGTAGTCCCATATTGTTATTATTGTGCCCCATAGAATCCCACTAGTGTTATTAGTGTGCCCTTATATTATTATTGTTATGTTGGCTCCAATAATATTATGACCCCTTATACTCCTATATATAGAAAGAAATTATTTTCATTTGTATCATCTAAGAATTGTTCATTTGTGTAATGTAAAGGAGGTTTCCCCCTCGAAGAGGCTTATTTCTAAGGCATTGATCTATCTTTTCTATATTTCTGTGAGTTGGTTGCATAACATGCAACCTATCCTTGAAAACTGAAAGATGCTGGCCTAATTAGCATAAACCCCTAAATTTCATCAGAAATTAGAATTCTGTCTTTTTGGGGCTGAATGGGATTTTTTCCTTCAAACCATGGTCCCTGGAAGGAGGATTGAGGCAAGATCCACATGTTATCATCCTTTTTGGTATTCCTTTATCTCTCTAAATCCACTGCTAAAGCTATGCACAAATGGAAGCAAGCTAATCAAATTCACTAATACTTGCAATGAAACAATGTCAAAATTAATTCAACGAGTAATCTATGAAATAACCTAAGCATACAAGTACAATAAGAGGAACCTATATTTTTAGGGTTGGGCCCTAACCCAAGATCTTCAGCCCTCTAAGTCAACTCAGTGTTGGATCAAGGAAATTCTCATTTCATTAACATATCAAAAAATACATAATAGTGTTTTGCCACAATCCTTCAACTCGAAAGTGCTTAGTTATCTTGCATAAAAAAATCTAAATCCTAATGAGGCTATAAGCCTCCTTATTTATACAACTGAAGTTTCCAACAACTTCTTTAAATCTAGGAAGGCTTGGCTCCCAATCTCAAGATGAACTAGTTCTTAATTATCACTAGCTCGGCTGCCAATGATCTTCATGACTAGACTTCCTGCAACTCCGAGCTAGTGTGATTTGATTGAAGGATATTCGAATGAGTGAGGATTTAATGAGGAAGATCCATCTCTTATAATATCCCCTTCTTGTCTCATTCGAGTTCCTACACCTTAATTAGCCATAATTGCCATAATTTTCTCCCAAAAACCTGCAATCAATGCACATTAGACCATTATACATAACATCTTACTTTTACTCATCTCATTAAGCAAAATATAATTAAAACATGTAAGGAACTAGGAGAAGAGTTGATTTTAGTAAGCTTGGAGGTGTATTAAGGTCCATGTATTTACCTAATGATGAGCCTCATCAACTCACTTGGAAACCATGAGCACTTGTGAATTTAACATCAAATAAAGGATCAAATAGGCATTGATACATAATGAATATGTATATCATGTGAATGAATTATTACAACAAGAATTGAAGGGATCAATGAGCAAGAATTACAAGCTCACTGATGATGGTATGTTTTTATTCAAAAGACAGATGGTATGTGACTTGTGTAACTGACTGAAGAAGCTCATAATGGATGAGTTTCATGAGACACCTTGTTCAAGTCATCTTGGTTATCATAAAATGAAAAAAAACCATAAATAAAACATATTATTGGCCGGAAATGAAGAAAGACGTTGTTGAATACATTATTAGGTGCCTAGAATGCCAACAAGTCAAAGTGGAATGTAGGTGCCCCACAGGATTGCTACAACCAATCCCAATTCCTGAGTGGAAGTGTGAAGTCATATCTATGGACTTCAACGTAGGATTTCTAAAGAAAACCTAGCAACATGATTCTATTATGGTGGTAGTGGACAGGATGAGTAAGGAAACTCACTTTATAGTTGTCAAGTCCACCCACAAGGCCATTGGTATAGACCATATTTTCATGAAGGAAATATCCATATTTCATGGAATACCCAATAAGATCATCTCACATCAAGTTTCCAAGTTCACTTCCAATTTTTGGAAGGCATTGTTTGCTAGTTTTGGGACCCAACTAGCTTTTAGTACAACATATCATCCTTAGAAAAATGGTCGAACTGAAAGAATGAACAAAATTTTAGAATACATTTTGAGGATGTATGTCATGCATAAGCCAAAGATGTGGGAATATTTTCTACCATTAGTTGTATTTGCATACAACAATGGGTACCAATAGTCACTGAATATGAGCCCTTTTGAGGAATTATATGGTAGGAATATTTTGTTGAAAATAATACTGAGGAGGGGGGGGGTGAATCAGTATTATCTAGTTCTTTTACCAAATCTTCCTTATTTACACTTTGAATTATTTTTGCATATCAGTACCATAAATAATGAGCATGAACAAGAAAAGCAGACAGTCACATCAAAGAACACCAGATATAAGGTGGAAACCCAATGTGGGTGAAAACCACCTGCTGCAATATGTCTCTATCTTCTTTCAAATTAGAAACTCCTTTTACAATGGTCTTGTACTGGTGCAGTCCTTTACCAGTACGCAGGCTGCAACCCTACAGAGAGCTACAACTCTCTCTCGTTTTCCAGTCTCTCCTGGAAGGGAGCTACAACCCCCTACTTCTTTTTCTTTCAAGGACCACTTTTCATAAACATAAAATGATCATCAAGTACATGTAGATTTCACAGTCAACAGTAGTAACCAGATCAACAACACATAACTAAACCCATAACACCTTATCAGCAGAAAAATTCAGTCAACAGATAGTCATGAGACAGATACGCAACTTTCCTTTCTTTGGCCTGCGTCGCTACGCACTTCACACTCTGCTTCTCTGCGTATACCCGCAGAGTTCCTTCTGCTGCACTGCGTGACCACACACTGCTTCTTCTACTGTGCTGCATACAGTATGCACCCAAATGCACTATCGCGCCGCGTACTGCCACAGTAGTACGCACCCAGAAATTCTATCGCGCCGCGTACTTTTACTGTGCGTATGCACCTAAACCACTGCTGCTCTGCGTACCCACGCAGTTTGCCTATTTCTGCTCTGCGTACCCACGCAGTCACCCTTCTTTTGCTCTGTGTACCCACGCAGATCACCTTCTTCTGCTCTACGTACCCACGCAGAGGCACCGTTAAACACCTGCGTACATCAGATTAGGGCCGAATTTATAGATCACCAGTGTGCTACAGTTAGACGGATGCCCAGATCTGATCAAGCGCTCGAGAGATCACCCTTCATAGATTCGCTTTCCATTTCACTTTCATATAGATCAAACCCTTTTTGAAACAATAACCCAAATATTTCAGATCTTAAGATATTCAACCCAAAAGCATACTCAATCCAAATGATCTCCTTTGCTTTATATAGGCAAGCTCTTCCTCAAATCAAGGATCGAGACCACGGGCCAAAACCATAATAACACAATACCGTCGGCTAAATACCAAGGGTTAAACATAAGAAACCCCACGTGTGTGCGTTTTACTGCCTTGAAGTGTGTGCACTAGGGTACGCACCTCATGAATGGGTAACCTGCGTGTCTGGACGCAGTCCCTGCACGGCATACCTGCGGGTATGCATCTTCTGAACTGTTCTCTTGCGTACTTCTTAATTCTCATCATATTGAGATGGGTGTTGCCATCAAGTACAACATCTGTAACATATAACCATAATTACAACAATCTCCCCCTTTGGACTTGATGGCAACCTCAAAAACTTAGCGACATTCTCCCCCTTTGACATCAAGGGCAAAGGGTTATGCTCCCCCTAAGAACATGCTCCCCCTGAATATGAACCAGATCTGCAAAGAAGAACCATAATCCACCAGACACCATGAATGACCAAGAAAGAGATAGAGAGATATTGTAGCTATATTCAGACCAGCTCCCATGATCTCCTTTTGTACATCCTCCATAATGCCAACAATGCATTATATTCTCCCCCTGAACCTGTGCCGCAACCCAACACATGTACGCATATACCCTAGATGAATCATGCGTACAACCAACAATAAGAAGAGTCTCAACAATAAGATGATGCATCAACAACCCCTAGATTTTGCCTGAGGTATTCAAAAGTCTCCCTGGGCAATGGTTTGGTGAGAATATTAGCAACTTTTTCCTTAGAAGGAACATACTCCAACTTGACCTTTTGTTCAAGCACTTGTTCCCGGAGAAAATGATACTTGATTGGTATGTGCTTGGTTTTTGAATGCATGACAGGATTATTTGAGATGCTAATTGCACTTGTGTTATCGCATAAGATAGAGATAGGTGGTGTACAAGTGATTTGAAAATCCTGCAAGGTCTGTATCATCCAAAGGAGTTGAGTGCAGCAAGATGTAGTAGCAACATATTCTGCTTCAGCTGTAGATAAGGAAATCGAACTCTGTTTCTTGCTGAACCAAGATACTAATCTGGAACCCATAAAGAATGCACCACCACTTGTGCTCTTCCTGTCATCCACGCTTCCGGCCTAATCTGCATCTGTATAAGCATGAAGTGTGAGATCTGTATCTCTAGGATACCATAAGCCATAATTTTGTGTCCCTTGAAGATATTTGAAAATTCTCTTCACTCCCTGAAGATGCGTCTCCTTTGGATTTGCCTGAAATCTTCCAACTATTCCTACTGCATGCATGATGTCCGGTCGGGTACCTGTCAAATAAAGTAGACTTCCAAT
>APFE031295963.1:0-39659 GCA_000404065.3 Pinus taeda
TATTGTTTTAAATATAATTATTTAATAATGTTTGTTAAAAGTGTGAAAAAATCTTAAAAGATTTAAGAGTTGGTTTTTGAAAATACTTATTAATTTTTTTGGTTAATAAAATTATTTCTCATTTGAATACAAAATATATATATTTTTATTTTTAATATTTGAATATAAAATGTATTATGGTTTGATGGTTTGTCTTGGTTTATTATTAAAAAATTAGATTAATAACATAATCAACCAAAGTTTTTTCAATATAAGAAATTTAACAAAAATCAAAATTAGGTCATTTTTGCCTTGAGACATATAATGCAACTATGAACTGAAAACTAGAAGAGCAATATGTAAAATAAGTAGAAAGAAAGTAAGCAAAACCCATCATCCATTCTTGGGGAAATTCAATTCCTCTACTACAAGTATATCCTAGGCATACGTTCCCAGAGACAAAGAGTTCACCATCACCTTTCCAAACTTCCAAATCGAGGAAGTAGTGCATGAGACCCATGTCCTTGATTCCAAACGATTTGATCAACTGCTCATCACTAGTTAAAATCAAGTCATCAACATATAAGACAATAATCAACCATTTATCTTCTACCATGATATGATAGAGGTTTGCATCTGCTTCACTTTTGGTGAAGCCCAAATCGATGAGATATTTATTGATCCTCGTGTACGAAGCACGTTGTGCTTGCTTGAGACCATACAAAGCTCTCTCAAGTCTCCACACATGAAACTCCCAGTCAAAAAGTCTCGAATCCTTCTGGTTGCTCGATATTCACGTCCTCCTTAATGATATTCACGTCCTCCTTAATAACTCCATTGAGGAATGTTGTTTTCACATGCATCTGGTAGATCTTCCACCCCACCTATGTAGTTAAAGAAATAATTGATCTGATGGATGATGGATGAGTACCTTGCTACAAGAGAAAAGTTATCATCATATTCAATCCCCTCAACTTGAGAGTACCCCTTGGCCAAAAATCTAGCCTTATGCTTTTCTATGCTTCCATTTGCTGCATGCTTGACCTTGAAGATCCATCTGTTGGTCTTGCGACCACTTCCCAACACTGTTCTTTACAATGGATTCATACTCCACCATTACGTCAACCCATACAGGTTTCTGTACTCCTTCCTCGAAAGAGGAGGCCTCAGTCTCTACAAGCTCAGTCATTAGAGCCATGTAGATAGTGTACCCATCTGGTGACCTTCTCTACCTACAGTGACTTGAAGGAGAACCCACATTCTCCCTCACATCCTGCATAAGTCTCTCATCTTCCTTGATCCTTTTCATGCATTCTCTAGATGGTTATGATTGAGTGGTTGTCTCCACTCTTTGCTCCTCATTTTTTGGCTGCTCCACAACTTTTTAAGGTTCCTCCTTTGGAGCTAAAAGCTACTCTCTTATTAGGATCTGAATCTCCCATCTCTCAAGAGAGAACTATATCACTTTGTATTCATCAAATTTTACATCTTTTCACTCAGTTGTCATTATCATGGATGTGAAGTACACACAATATTTGTGGGGAGTTTCTCTGTATCCCACATTAACACCCAATTTTGTTGTCGACTCTACCTTCTTCCTTGAACCTTTGGAGACATGGCAGTAAATAAAGGCTCCAAAAATCCTGAAGTGCGACACATCTGGGTTTCTCCCCGAGAAAACCTCCTCCATGTAATCATGCCCATAATCTGATGAGGAATCTGATACTCTAAACACATTCCCTCGGACCACAAATGCAAAGGTAGGACTTAATCATGTAACATTTCCCTCATTGCTCCCACAATGTTATTGTTATTTCTCTTAGCCACTCCATTCTGTTGTGGGTTGTGGGGTGTTGTCAACTCTAATCGAATTCCTTCTTTTTCATATAAATTTTTAAATTCATTTGACACGTACTCACCTCCATTATCGCTCCTAAGAGGCTTCACCTTCTTGCCCATTTATTTCTGAACAAGTGCTTTGAATTCTATGAACTTGGAGAATGTCTCATCCTTCTTCTCCATGAAGAAGATCCAACACTTTCGTCACAAGTCCTCAATAAAAATGACAAAGTATTTGTGCCTGACAATGGAGGCTATTGAGAAAGGTCCATAAACATAAAGTGAATCCTTTATAGGACTTCATGTACTTTTTTGTCTTGATCATGGAATGTGGATTATGTGTACTTCCCCAAGGTACATCCTTTTCATATATCTCGTTGCTTCAAGTGCTCATTTGAGGAGGCATGTGGTTATCTGTTGCATGATATTCAAAGTGCAATGATGTAAATAACCAAGTGTTTTATGCCAAAGTTCACCAACATCACGACTCTACAACTTCTCAGGTTTTGTGGTCAATGCAACCCAATCCTCCACATCTAGCTTGTATAGGTTTTTCACACGAACCTCGATCTACTTCACCTAGTTCATGGTTGTGTCTTAGTAATGTATTTCATTTGCTAAATATCACATCATAGCCACAGTCTTCCAACACTGCAACAAAGACAATATTTTTCTTTAGGCCTAAAATGAACATGCCATCCTTGAGCCTGAGGGGGAAGCACGACTCCCTCTAAAAGGTGATTGTACCAATCTCGGGCAAGCTATATCTTTTTTCTTCCCCCATCTCGATGTGCACATGAAAATATTTCTCCTCTAGTTCATCGAAAAAATATTTATTGCCCGTCATGTGGAATGATGCACCTGAGTCCATGTAGCACATGCAGCCCATCATTGTGTTGGCCATGCATGCAATGAGGTTAAATTCAAGTGTGAACTATGGAGCCAAAGCTTCACCTACTGCTCCTCTAAGGTCTTATTGTGTTTTTTATTATGTAGACAGTTCGTGGCATAGTGCCCAAATTCTTGACAATGGAAGCATTTAATTTTTTTACAAATCTTTCTTCTTGCCCCCTTGACTAGATTCTAGTTTTGTATTGGGATTTATTCCATTTTCCCTTCTTTTGCTTTCTATCCAATACAATTTTTTCTTCATCCTCACCCTTCCATGAAGTCCTATCTCTATTATTCTGCCTTATTTCCTCCTCTACCAAATCAAAACATAAGCACTCCCAACTTGGTATTTTCTCTCTTCCATTCACCGAATTGTATAACATGCTTAGCTTCACTCTAATACAATTTGGTTGGCCTAACCATAGCTTGGCTCAGCTGGTTGACTTCACAGCACATATTTGGTCATGTGTTCACAAGATACATTAGTGAACTCATCAATTGTCGGTAAATAATAACATCCACTTCCTCTCTTGAAGTGTCATCCTCTTTCCGCTAGTTGGTCGCTAGAGGTGTCTCCATGGGTTTGCAATTGTCCATGCGAAATCTTTGAATTATCTCGTAAACATACTTGCCTTGAGAGACAAACAATTTCCCACAACCTTTCCATGCTTCCAATCTGAGGAAGTAGTGCATGAAACCCATTTCCTTCATTTGAAACTCTCTTGCAAGTTCCTCCTTGCAAGGTCTCATCAACTACTCATCACCAATTAAAATCAACTCATCAACATATATGAAAATAATCAACAATTTTCCTTCTGCCAATATATGATAGAGTTTCTCATCCGCTTCACTTTTGGTGCATCCCAAACCAATGAGATAGCTATCAATCTTAGTGTACCAAGCATTGGGTGCTTGCTTGAGACCATACAATGCTCGCTTGATTCTGCACACATGAGACTCATAATCAAAAGTCTCGAAGCCTTATGGTTGATCGATATATACCTACTCCTTAATAACTCCATTAAGGAATGTTGTTTTCACAACCATCTGGTGGATCTTCCACCCCATATGTGCAACTAGAGAAAGAATTGATTTGATGGATTAGTACCTTGCTATAGGAGCAAAGGTCTCCTCGTAGTCAATCCCCACAACTTGAGAGTACCCTTTGACCAAAAATATGGCCTTTTGCTTTTTTATGCTTCCATATGCTACATGATTTTCCTTGAAGATCCATCTCCAACCCACAACTAATTTATTTGTTGGTCTTCAAACCACTTCCCAAGCATTATTCTTTATAATGGATTTAGATTCCTCCACCATTGCATTAACCCATACAAGTTGCTCTACTTCTTCCTTGAAAGAGAATGATTCAGTATCTACAAGCTTAGTCATTAAAGCCATTGTTGTGCAGACAAAAATGATCACTCTACTCCTATGGGAAGATCTAGCAACAAACTAGACAATATGTGCAAAATTTCCTAGCTTATACTAGAAAACACAAAGGAGGGTAGATGGCCTACCTCACTCTGATTTTAAAATCCATTGGTGTCATCCTTAATTCTATCACTTCCAAGATCGATCTCCTCTTCACCGATGTGGACGAATACTTGAAAGGAGAATCATGTGGAAACAACAAACACATACATGGCAAAAACCATTCCAATATAAACCATATAACATATCAAGGATTATTATACCAAATGAGCTATAATCAACACATTTATGGAAAGAAAACACATAATGTATTATTAATAGATAGTAAAGAGATCACTATAACCACTTAAGCCTTTATGTTGGAAGGCTCCTTTATGTGAGTTCCCAAGTCCTAGCCTTAACCTTCAAGCACTCCTTTCTCCTTAGAAAAATGGGCAACATTTGGGCATAGTTCAACACTAGGAATGCAACCAAGCAATAGCCAACCAATAGCTAACAAAAAGTATATGGAAAGGGTTTTATTTATAGGGAAGGAGAGTGAGTTGAGGATCCATAAAGGGAGGGAGAGGTTCCACATTTCAAGGGGAAGATCCATTAAAGTAGGATCAAGAACCAGGAACGGGAGGTCTCACTCTAATTCTCATTCAACTACAACCAACTCGTCATTCTAGAGACTTCTAGTGGGACAAGATTCTCCTCCATTTTATGAAAAAAATTCTTGAAGAGGGCTAGCACGTATTTTCCTATCAAAAGGCATGCTGGCAACACTTGTCACTAGTTAGACAAAAGGTTACCAACATGGTTTTGTCTGCTAAAAGTAGTGTTGGACTTGCAAAACAAGGTTCTAGACAATTTCTTTAGAATTCCTTCAAGGAAAGCCTTCTTCTTCCTTCGGGGATGGTTCTAAACATGTTTCATGGTGAATACATTGTTCTTGATGGATTTTGTCACTTTTCAACACTTGTGACATTGATGACACAAACTGCGACACTTAGGATATGAGACTGGGAGTGTGACAAAATACTCTATAATAAATTCCCCTTAAAGCACGAAGTTAGAACGAGAAGTGATGGCTGAAATTCTTTACAAATCAAGGCAAGGAATTTGGAGAGCCATCATCAGGGGACTTGTAAATCAAACATAATACAATATATCTGACATTTTTAATGTAAGTATGATCAAAGTGTAAGCATCGAACAATACATAGATCCATGACATGGATGCAACCATCTAACTAGAAAGGATCATGTGCATGGATCCACAGCATGGATACAACCATCCAAATAGAAGGGATCATGTGTATGAATCCACAGCATGGACATAGCCATCCAAATAGAAGGTATCATTTGTATGAATCCATAGCATGGACGAAACGATCTGAATAGAAGGGATCATGTGTAGAATCATGAATACTTAATAACTCCATGTAGCCTGGATTTATCAAATGAAACCCAAGGCCTTCATCTCTATCCTGATCCAACCAAAGTACGAATATAACCAACTGAATAAATGGGTTGAAGTAGAACATGGTAGAAACCACCTGATTACTAGTCAATGATGTAAACCATTAATAGGCATGAGATAAACGACCAATGATTAAAATGGATGTCAAGGTACGAAAACACAATCTGCGAGTGTGAACAATGAAACTAAATTCGAACACTCACAGAATCGTTCGATCAAAGGCCATTGATGTGAACCTATCATTGAATGCAAAGAACCTCCCATTGAGGTACACAAGATCCAAGGTACTGAAACAAAATTTCTAGATCATTTTCATAGATAATGAGCTGGAATCGACATGAAGTGATCAATCGAAGGAGGCCCAAAATTTTTCCCACATCATCGATACGAAACTTAGGATTTGTCAGAGTTGGCAAGAGTGATTCAGGATTGTGGTAGAAAAGTCAAATTGGGTATAAGTGGTTTGAATTGTAGATGGGACTTCTCTTGAACATATCAATGAAACGACTCCAGAATTTGGAAACATTTGACTCAACATAGGATCAAAGGTCATCGTGATAATATGATATAATCATATGAGAGAAAAATGGTTTCCAAAACGTGGTAAGACAAGTGACAAAGTGAGGATAACCCAAACCTGACATCAGATATGGAAAGTGTCATGTTTAAGAGTGATATGGTGCCTTTATACAAATTACAAGATATATGTTTACTTCCATCCCCCCCCCAACTATTTCTAGCAAGTACCTCTTTATTTTTAATCCCAATATTGAATAGGATACCATATGCTTGTCATATAAGTTCATCCTTTGGATGAATCCATCCTATTATTTGTAACGAAACATAGGAAGGAGTAGCTCAGTCTCCTCATGATGACAAGTCATTCGTTGTTTTAGTTTTACGAGTCTGACGAAGGGGTAACTCAACATATTTTTCATGTTTACAGAGTTTGAAAAAGAGGCAAAATGGAAACTCCAGAGATCCCTTTCCGTAGATAGTCTCTTGAATCTGTAAAGGTAGAAAACAATATTCAAGAGAACCTCTTAGTCATGTTTGACTAAGGTATTCCATTTTCATAACTAGTCTATCTCAGTCTGGAAAAGGGTTAAACTTATACTGAGTAGACGTCTTTTCATTTAATTTTACAAGTTCGAAAAGATAAGTGATCATCAATCTTTTCATATTTTGAGAGTCTAAAAAGAGCTAAAAGAGGACTCCACTTGGAGGAAATAATAATATAAAAGGATAACAATTATTTCTAGTCATGATGGAACTATTAAAAACATGTAAAGTTCAGGAGGCTGGCTAATAAGACCACTCAGTGTGGATGTTCCTTAGGCAACGGTAAAATAGCCAAGTGAAATCATATGATCGACCAAAGAGATGGTGACGATGGAATGAAAAAACCAAGGCTCATTTGGCAAAAACATGCTTATAAAAATGGCAATCACAAGAGGTAAAGTGGGAATGGTTTCATTTTTACACAAGATTGAAACATGGGAAACTATGCTTGAGTATACATGAATATTGTTTCACTTTTTCACAAGCTTAAAACATGGGAAAAAGATATGCTTCGAGTTGGTTTCATTTTTACACAAGCTTTAAACAGAAACAAAATATGCTTGGGTTTGGTTTCATTTTTACACAAGCTTGAAACAAGGATAAACTATGATTGAGTTTGGTTTGCATAACCCCAACATAATGACTCAATTCGAGGTACATGCCTGCAATATTCATTTCATTCACCTATGTAGACTAGTAGTTACTAACAGGTGGATGGAATGAAGGCTCACTTATGAGATCAAGTGAAAGACTCAACTGGGAATTTAGAAGATCTAATCAAAGACTCGAATTAGAAGGGGACTTGTTTCATTTTTTAACGAGCTTGACACAGGAAAAGAACCATGCTCATGACACCTTGTTTCATTTTTTAACGAGCTTGACACAAGTAAGAAATTATGCTCATGACATCTTGTTTCATTTTTTAATTACCTTGACACAATAAAAGAACCATTCTCATAGGGACATATTTCATTTTTTATCGAGGTTGACATAATAAAAGAACTATCCTCATGGTACCTTGATTATGGCCTATAAGAGGTGATAGCTTCCGAGAGATTCTCATCACACAGGAGAAAAATGCTCTGGAAGGGATACATGTCAAGTGATCTAATGGAAAGGTAAGGTTCTAATGCCCTAGTCCATGATGCACTATATCACTGACTAGATCACCAGTAGATGTGGGCACAGAATAAGTTGCCACATAATTAACTTGTGGAGGGGGTCATACCACTTACATACAAGGACCATTTAGGGAAGATGGTTGATTGAGAGTCAAATTAGGACCAATGAATGAAATTTGACGAATGACCACAATTCTTCCTTCATGCAGGAAAGATATGACATGAAAGAGAGAAGAGAAAAGAACTCCCGTGACATAAACATAGTCATGACCGAGGAGTAAATTAAAATCCAAAGGGCCTTGGAAAACTAGCACACTAAGATAGACTATTTTTCCTCCCAAAGTAATAGGAAATTTCATAAGGATTCCTAAGGGTTGACTGGTTCCTTTATTAAAATCTAAGAGACTTTGGGTAATGGGGACAAGCTACAGAGAACCTAAATATTTCCAAGTAGTTGAGGACAAAAGACTAATATATGCGCCTTCATCTATGATTGTGCTAGGTACGTCTATATTATAAACCTGTACTGTGACCTGAAAGGGCATATAGGAAGGAAGGTGATATCCTACCACTCGACTCTAATCAAAGAAAGTGACTAAACTACTTGGAGATGGTGCCATCATAATGGGAGGACTTCTCTCTTGTGTTACAGGAATTGGAGGATCCGCCCCCCATACCATGGGAATAGGAGGATCGCCCCCCTGCACCATGGGAACATGAGGATTACCCCCTAATTCTTTGGAATTTGAAGAAACCAGAAGAAATTGAGCGATACAAAATTCACTCTCTACAAGATAAATTTGATCAACTAAAAGTGAAATTAGATCAATCATTTTTTTCTACCAATGGTTGGTTGGAAACAGACTCATGGGATTCACTTTCAGAGAGAGTGGTATTTACCATAGATGAGTTTTGATAAATCACTTGATCAACTAGTGGAGGATCAAGGGAAATATTTTGATAACCATTTGGAAGACGAGGTTGAGAAGTGATAAGGATATCCAACATGTTAGAGGCTTCATCCATATAAGGAAAAAGGTGAATAGGATGATGCCCTTCACATAACCTACAGGGAGATTTGATTTTTCCATTTTTCTCGTGGGCTTTACTATCATTAGTTGAAGGTTTATCATTACCATGATATCCATAGGTCAATGGCAAAGGTCGATGTGAACCCGTGGACCACACTTCTAATATTTTGGGAATACAAGGACATTCTCGAAGAAGGTGGTCACCCTTACAAAGCTTTCATGGGAATTTCACTCTACAAGGTCGATTGGAATATCTTTTAACATTAGTTGCATCTATAGTAATGGTTGCTTAGTTGGCCCTTTCCTTATTTTTATTATTCTTAATATTCCTTTCGTTCTTATTTTTATCCACCTAATTACTTACTTGTAGGCTTTCACTAGATGAAGATGAAGAAGATGAAGAACACTGAACAAGCAAAGAAGGTAAAGAGTTAACTTTAGGCTCAACCAAAGGTTGACACAGTTCAGGTGGAGGAGAGCCTAGTTGAGGAGCCGTTTAGACATTTAGAACCATTGGGGTCGAAAATAAGAAAATTGGAAAACCAATGGTAAACCTGGGAAGGGACAACTTTTCCATATAGGAAGCACCAACATTTCCAAAAGAAGAGAAAGGACCAAGATTCCTGTCAGAGGGGTTTAATGGTTGGTTGACATGGGAATTATTTCCATTAGTCTCAACCTAAGATCTACTAAGGAGTATTCCATAGGAAAGATATTTTCCCATGGTCAATTAATTGATTTTATAATTTAACAAAAATAAATCAAAAATGGGTAACTAGGCATAAAGGTTTACCAAGAAACTGTGAACTAAAATATACATCTTCACAAACCAAGGACTTAATGTACGACAACCAATCTCCCTGAATGTTTTGTTCGGTGTATCATGGTATACGATGCAGTTGACTTGATTACCTATGGATGGATAGAAACCTATTGGTCACTCCAAAAATATACACGACACTATGTGGAAGTGTGGTATTAGCAGTGTTGTCTAATGCATAACCATTCGATGAGAGCATTCCCATATACTTACCATGCATGGAGCACCTACAATATCCCTGAAAGTTCTGGTGAACAGTCCTATACACTTCTGTATGTGGAACAATATTTCACCCCTGGGATACAACATTGTAAAATAATGACAACTCCTATGTTTAATGACGTGGGAACACATCTCTAGCCTATACCTCTAAATGTTTTTGTTAATGTTCCAAATGCTCCTTAGGTTAATTGAGGTAAATTTTAACTTTGATATTGGATTAAGTTTCATTTTTAAGGCTCAAAGATCGATATCACCGGAACCCACCTATGATGCAAATAATATGCGAAAAAAAGATTCTTTTCATTTTGATGAAAGTTAACTAGTGTAGGGAAAAAAGGTAAACATTGATGAGACAATCAAGTATGCAACAAATAAAGCTTCCTAACTAGAATTTTTGCTTTCACTATTCCAATGCACCTACCAAAAGTAAAATGATTTTTTTTAACTTTTCTTCCCAATGGATGAAAATGCATTTTTCAGCTTTTGACACTAAGAAATGTAATCTATGCTCAATGATAATCCCAAAAATGACTTTTCAATGCAATGTAATCTAATGCAATTTGAAAAGTAAATGTTTAGATGAAAGATAAGAAAATATAACTACCATTTCTTTTATGGTTTTAAAAATAGCTAATAATGCTTTAACCAATAACAAATTATTATTCCTTCCACACGTACAAGAAACAAACAGTAATTTCAATTGACCCAATAAATATAGACTCAACCAAAATTCACTTTCACTACTTAAAACAAAGGGATGGGATTTTGCAAACCAATAAGAAATCAATAAAAGTAATGGAAAATTATATGCACACAGAGCACGAGAACACTTTAGAGATCAAGACACACTAGACCTTTATGATAAATACCCTAACAATCTCATTTTTTGGACCAATGCTACTTTCATATTGAAAATCCACCCTGATAAGGTGGATCAATGCTAATTTATGGTAAAAACCCGTGTTGCCAATGCAACAATGTGAATTTTTCGGATAAAAAGAACATCGAGGGAGAAAGAATTATGAAAATGAGGAGAAATCCAAATATACATCTAGACTTGACACTCTAAAGAATGTACTAAGAATGCAGACCCAAAATGACCCTAAATCATAGATCACAATGAGGTTGGTCAAACTAATCAAAAATACCAAACATAAAAAGGAGGCTTGAAGGGTTACAACCTCCCCAATGCAGTTGCCATTTTATTCTACAGATAATCCTTTCTACAGATAGAAACAATCCGTCTAGTCCTATGGGGGGATCTAGCAATAATCTAGACAAATATGTGTAAACTTTCCTATCTTATACCAGTAAATACAAAGGAGGATAGATGACCTACCTCACTTTGATGCTAATATTCATTGTTGTTGTCCTTGATTCTCTTGCTTCCAAGCTCAGTCTCCTCTTCGCCAATGTGGATGAATACATGAAAGTAAAATCACGTGGAAACAACAAACGCGTACATGGAAAAAATCATTTCAACATAAACCATAGAACAGATCAAGGAGTATTATACTAAATGAGCTATAATCAACACATTTATGGAAAGAAAAAACTTAATGTATTATTAAAATATAGTAAAGAGAGAATTACAACCACTTCATCCTTGATGTTGGAAGGCTCCTTTAGGTGAGTTTCCAAGTCCTAGCCTTAACCTTCAAGAACTCCTTTCCCCTTAGCAAAATGGGCAACATTTGGGTATAGTTCAGCACTAGGAAGGCAACAAAGCAATATCCAACCAACAACTAACCAAAATTAGATGATAGGGTTTGACTTATAGGGAAGGAGAGGGAGTTGAGGATCCATAATAGGAGGGAGAGGTTCCACATTTCAATGGGAAGATCCATTAAATTGGGATCAAGAACTAGGAATGGGAGGTCTCGCTCTAATCCTCATTCAACTACAACCAACTCGTCATTCTCGAGGCATTTAGTAGGAGAATATTCTCCTTCATTTTAGGAAAAACTACCTGAAGAGGACCAACGTTTACTTTCTTATCAAAAGGGAGGCGGTGAGTGCTATTCACTAGCTAGACAAAAGGTTACCAGTGGGATTTTGTCTGCTAAAAGTAGCACTGGACTTGCAAAACAAGGTTTTGGATAATTTCTTCAAAATTTCTTCAAGGAAAGTCTTATTTTTCATTTAGGGATGCTTCTAAACATGTTTGATGGTGAATACATTGTTTTTTACAATTTTTGTCACTTTGTGACACTTGCAACATTGACGACACAAAGTGCAACACTTAGGATATGAGACTGGGAGTGTGACAAAATACTATGTAACAACCATGTAGCTAGTGTACCCATATGGTGACCTTCTCTACATGCATTGACTTGAAGGAGCACCTACATTCTCCCTCACATCCTGCATAAGTCTCTTAGCTTCCTTGGTACTTTTTCTTCCTTCTCTAGATGGTTCTGATTGATCGGTTATCTCCACTATCTACTCCTCAATTTGTGGTTTCTCCATAACTTCTTGAGATTCCTCCTTTAGAGGTAAAATCTCCTCTTCTAGTTATATGAAGCTTCCTCTCAAGAGATAATTGCATTGCTTTGCCTTCATCAAATTTTACATCCCTTCACAGAACTATCATTCTGAGGGATAACAAGTACACACGATAGTTGTGGGGAGTTTATGTCTAACCAAAAAATACCCCAATCATGTTGTTTGTTCTAGATTCTTCCTTGATTTTTTGCATACATGGAAGTAAACAAAGGCTCCAAAAATCATGAAGTGTGACACATTTGACTTTCTCCTCGAGAAGGACTCCTCCAGTGTAACAATGCCTAGAATCCAATGAGGACTCCAATTCTACAAATATATTGTTGTGTTGCACACCTTGACCCATAAATGAAAATGTAGGCATTGATCATGGAACATCACCCTCGCTACTCCCACAATGTTATGATTCTTTCTCTTAGCCACCCCATTTTTCTATGGGTTGTGGGGTGATGTCAACTCTCGTCGAAGGCTTTCTTTTCACATAAATGTTTAAATTCATTTGACACGTACTCACCTCCATTATCATTCCTGAGAGCCTTCGCCTTGTTGCCCATTTATTTCTCAACCAGTGCCTTGATTTCTATTAACTTTGAGAATGTCTCATCCTTCTTCCACATGAAGAAGATCTAACACTTTCATGAGAAGTCATCAATAAAAATGAAATTCTATTTGTGCCTGGAAGTGGATGCTATCAAGAAAGGTCCACAAAAGTGGATCCTTTCCAAGAGTGCATGTGTTTTGTTATCCCTTTCATGAAATGTGGATTTTGTGTACTTCCCCAAGGTACATATTGTTGCTCAAGTTCTCCTTTGAGGAGGCCTGTGGTTATCTACTAAATGATATTCAAAGTTCCATGATGCAAATGGCCAAGTAATTTATTCCAAATTTCAATGACATCGAGGTTGTGCACCTTCTCCACATTTGTGCTCAATGCAACACAATTCTCCACATCTAGCTTGTACAAGTTTTTCACAAGAATCTCAATCTACTTCATCTGTCTCATGGCTATGTGTCTTAGGAATGCCTTTCCTATGCTAAAGAACACATCATAACCACAATATTCTAACACTACAACAGAGATGAGATTTTACTTTAGTCCGAGAATGAACATGACATCCTTCAACCTGAGGACGAAGAATCACTCCCTCTAAAAGCTGATTGTAAGATTCTCGGTTGCACTATACCTTCCATCATCCACCATATCGATGTACATCTGCAAATATTTTTCCTCCAGGTCACTGAAAAAATATTTATTTCCCGTCGTGTGGAATGATGCACCTGATTCTAAGTACCACATGCTTCCCATCACTGTGCTGACCATGCATGAAATGAGGGTAAATTCAAGCTCAAACTGTGAAGCCAAAGCTTCACTTGTTTCTCCTCCTTAGGTCTTTGTGCTTTCCTTCTTATGTGGAAACTTCATGGCATAATGACCTAATTCATGACAATGGAAGCATTTAAGTTTTGAAAAATATTTCTTCTTTCCCCCTTGACTAGATTTTGGTTTGGATTGGGATTTGTTTGCTTTTCCCTTCTTCTTCTTTCTAGCTAACACAATTTTTTCTTCATCATTTCCCTTGGATGAAATCCCATCTCCGATATTTGTCCTTATTTCATCCTATATGAAATCAAACCATAAGCACTCCCAACTTGGTAGTTTCTCCCTCCCATTCATCAAATCTTGATAGCTATGCCAAATCTTGGGAAGGCCCAAAAGGGATAAGGTTACCATGTTTGTTTTAGGGACATTATGTTATCTAGGAAATTCCTTCTACAAATAGAAGTGATCCCTCTAGTCCAATGAGTGGATCTAGTAACAACTGAAACAAATACATGCAAAACTCTTCTAGTTTAAGTTAGAATGAGATGAGAGAGGATAGATGGCCTACCTCACTCCTATGCAGTATCTTTTCAATGTCGATAAGGATCTTCTCACTTCCAATCTTGATCCTTTCTATTATGTTTTGAATGAATACCTACAAGAGAGATCAAACAAGGAAAACAAAGGAAAAACATAACATATTCATTCTAATGTAAAGCATACGATAGATCAAGGAGCATCATACTAAGAAAGTAGTCATTTACATGCTTATGGAAAGTAAACATGCATTGTATTAATAATAAACACATGAGGTAAGCATACAACCATTGCCTTAATGTTGGAAGCCTCCTTTTGGATGGGTTTCCAAGTCCAAGCCAAGAAATCTCAAGCTCTCCTTTTTCCTTCACAAATTGTTAGCAATTAGGCACAATTTAGTAGCAACATGACTAATCTAGTCCAACCAACCACTTGAGGCTATATGGGAATGTATTTATATGGAAGGATAGGGAGTTAGCGATCCACAAAAGGGGGAAGAAGGTCAGCATATTAATGGTAAGATCCCTAAAGGTAGGATCAAGGACTCAAAATGGGAGAAATCGACCATATCCTTATTCAACAATAACCATCTCATTGTTCTCAAGCTTTGTAGTAAGAGAATATTATGCTCCCTTTTTGGAGAAACTACCTGAAGAGGACCGGTATGGATTTTCCTATCCCATGTCATGTTGCTAGTGCTAGTTACTAGTTAGACCAAAGGGTAAGCATAGTTTTTCCTGCTAAAAATAGCATTGGGCTTGCAAATAGGGTTTTTTTGACAAGTTCTTCTAGAATTACTTCAAGGAATTTCTTCTTCTTCTTTTCAGGGATGCTATGATCAATGTTTTTCATGGTGAATTCATTGACAAATTTTGTCACTTTGTGACATTTTGGGGAAAGTTTGACAACTCAGGGTATGAGATGGGGAGTGTGACAAATTAATGGATAACACGTTAACACCAACCCCGCCAAGTTCATCACAACACTTTGTAAACTTTCTGAGATACCTCAGAATTGTGTCATTCTTTTGCAACTTGATACTTAGAAGTTATCATTAAGCACCAGCTTCTTGTGGTCACTACTATGCTCGAACATTTTTTCAGTGATTTCCACATCGCAAAAAATGTTTCTTTTCTATGGAGATTCGAGAAATTATGATTCTATACTACCTCCAAGATTATTCTCCTTGGCTACATCTTTCTCCCACTAGTCAAGGTTTTGGGCATCAGATGCTTGTGGTTTTGCAACATTTGTCTTGATTTATTCTAACAATCCATTGTCATCCAATACTGCCTCTATGTGGTCCTTCCATGCAACAAAATTAGAGGTGCCTTCCAAGACATACTCTAGCCTTGGTCCATTGAAGGTCTTCTTCTCAGCTCTCGAGAAATCTCACTACTCTAATCTTCAAATTTGAACCTCTAAGAAACAACTTCAAAATTTTTACTCTATTGTGAATCGAACTCTAATCCCAGGTAGCAATTAGGTTGTATATTTGCATCTTTTCATGAAGTTTTAATCAAAATCACATGACACAAACCTACACTACTTCTCTGCAAACATTATTTCACAATTTAGAATAGAAATCTCAGACCTACAAGAATGCATAACACACATGAAATAATTATTTTTATCTGGGGAAATAATCTACTAAAAACCCCAATGCCTCTTGCATTAATCAAATGAATAGAGATGTATTACAATTTCTTTTCTCAACTCAGCTCACCTTGCAAGTGCATAACCTTTCTCTCTACTCACTGAAGGTCACTGACCCAGACTTAGTCAAAAATTTTCTCAGCTTGAGACCTTATTTCCTTTATATGTTCCTTTAGGAATTATCCCCTATTATTTAGGAAAATCCTCTAATTGAATTACACAATTCCTTAGGTTGGTCATCTGACTACATGCAACACTTGTACACTCAAGACTAGTCTACAACTGATGTTACATTGCCCTGGAATCTCCACCTCAACTGGGTTACTCGAATTCTCTAGATGCACTAGATATTTTGGGTTTATTACTCAGTTAAATGGATGATCATTGAGTTTCCCTGAAGTTCCACTACTTAACTGACCTTCCACTAGTTCCTCCTAATGTTAGAACTAGTTTAGTTGAAAACAACTTGAGATAGACGACCTTGATTGCTACAAATTAGCAATCACACATGTAAAATTGTACTCTAACTCCTCCAAATTGAATTCACTGAGTAGACTGGGTGACACAAGTCATGTCACACAAGTAAACATCATCCAAGTTGTCTGTTGACATGGACATTCGAATTTCCTCAATTTAATCAAGGAAAAATCATGTTGAGAATTTATTGCTACATTTTTAAACACTCTGGAGTTGATGAGGTAGCATGGGAATGGAGGAAGCCATGAAAAAATTCATAACCATTTTTGTTTACGATATATGAAGGATGACGTTTGTTTAAGGGGGTGGGGATTGTAACACTGCTTTTTAAAACCTTATTTTTTGTAATTTTAATTTATGAATTATAATGATGGAAATGTTTAGTATGGATATCTTGACATATTTTATTTAATGTAATATTACTTTTATTTATATATTGCTACAAATCTAAAATAAAAATCAATAAACAAGGATCTTGATACCTAAGAAGAACCTAAAAGGGGAAAAATGGGAATTTTCTATCATACTTTGAATTAAGTGTTCAAATTTCATATTTTGTAGTTCAACTACCCAATTCCTAGCAATTATGGGAATAAATGGGGAGTGTTACTAAATTTTCCCAAACGTATGGGCTATGTACCTATTCTTGAGACTTCTTATTTGGCCATATAGCCCTAGATGGGGACCCTATATTATCATGAAGGTAGGTTATGGTGTGGGCTGAGGAAGAAAGTAGTAGTGTGTGATGTTAAAAATGAGATGATTATGTCATTTTGTCATATGTGAACGAGTAAGGGAATTATAGAGAATGACATGAAAAAAAAAAAAAAAAACATATAGAATGTAATAGAACCATAAGTGGGTGTTGAGACAATGACTCTAAATAGAAGGAGAAAATAAATCATAAAAATCATAAAAGTCATATTTGGAATTGTGATTTTAACTAAAATTGGGTAAGGAATTCAGTGTGGAACCTTTTAGCCCAGCATAAAGGGGAAAATAATTTTCTAAGAAATTTCTCTTAACTAAGCACATAAGGCACTAAGAAAATGGAAGTATTAAGGAACCATTAAATCAGTGAAGGACTCCCTTTGTGTTCTGTAGGCATTGTTGATAAATTTAGGGTAACTAGATTAAATGATTCCTCTTACTTTGATAATAATTTGTGAGGTATTTATACTTAACATGCTTAGCTTCTTCTTCAACTTGATTATTATTGTGTTTTCTATCATCAAACAAGTACCAAATAATGAAAAATCAAAGAGACAAAAGGACATGAAATGTAGGATTATAGCGAGGGCCAAAACCTCTCCTCTTGAGAGGAAAACCCACAAGAATTATTCTCTTCTTATATAATCTTAAAATGAAAAATTCCAAGATCTAAGAGCCTTGAAAAAGACCCCTCCAATACCATGTCAACCTTTCTCCTTGATGAGATTTCTTTCCAACAATTTTGACACCAAAAAATTTGACCAGAACAGTTTCTTCTACAACTTAGACCTGGTAGTTTCTTTTGCAATTTTAACCTAGCAGTATCTTCTGCAATTTCGACCCAACAATTTCTTCTACAATTTCGACCCATCAGTTTCTTATGCAATTTCGACCTAGTAGTTTCTTCTGTAACTTTAACCCAATAGTTTCTTTTGTAGCTTTGACCCCATTAACTTTCCATCAATTTGACTTTCCCAACAACTTTCCAGCACTTTGACTTTCCCAACAATTTTTTAGAAACTCAACTTTCCCAACAAACTTTAGCAACCATAACACAAGAGAGAGAGAGAGAGATCCAAAGCTTCGATCTTGATTTTATTCTTCTTATACTTGATTTTGTTCCTTTTCCAACTTCTTTCTTTATGAGATAAAACTTTCTTTTTTTGTGTCCAAATGAGGTTGAGTTCCTTTTTATATATAGGCTTTCCAGGGGTATGAATTTCTTCCTTCAGATTGACTTGCTTAAGGCACCATGACAAGGTCTTGGAGGCTCTTTGACTTTATTTTGACTCAAATGAAATTTTCTTTACAATATGTAACATGCCCAAAAGGGTCTTCCATACATGACAATGACCCTTGTGACTTTTTGACTCAGTCAAAAGCCTTAGAAGCACTCAATGGGTGCCTGACCTATAAAATAAATTTCCCTTGAGCATGAAAACCATGCCTCAAGAATGAATATAACAAATTTCCTTTTCTCTTTACATCAAATACATAAAATCATGATTAATATGTCATTATGTAGACTGGACCTAGTTACATATTTCAACACTCCCTCTTAACTAAGAAGGCATTCATAATCCATACAAGGTAATTGGACATTCTCAAACTAAACAATTCTCATAACGAAAGTTGGATTGGTAAGCCATCTCATAAGCTACCTCCTTAGCTTATGCTAGAGAATCTTATCATACCAACCAACATTGTCACATAGCAAGGCCTTGACTAACAATTCTATCTCTCCATAATATCGTGGCACAATTATGGTGAGACCAATGACTGATAAAAACCATCATCATTATCTATTAAGGCACATACCAAACCTAGGTGTTCACAAGGTACACCCTTTTAGGACAAATCCTATCTTGGAATAACACATCCTCAAGGAATTTCCTCTTTAACTACTCTTACCTATTGGATTCCCTACCACATCCTCAAAGAGTATCGAAATCAATCTTTGGTTCTTACTGAATCCTCCATTCTTTCTTCATAACATGAAGAAAATAATTATGTGTATATCTCTCCTCATGGCCTTCACTAAGACTTACAACAGTAAGTCCTAGTCTAGTGCATTAGTCTAGTGCATTAGTCTAGTGCATGACACATGAAGTAGAGAACCATATCTGTCACTCCCTCTTAACTAGGGAGGACCAACTCATTCCTATAAAAGGAATATATAAAGCTCCCTCTTAACTTGGGACTTGCTTAATCTCCATCTCAATTAGGGACTTGTTTCCAACAACAATGCTTTGGTGGAGATTATGGTACTATCAACTACTTGTATGTCCCCTCCTTTCGATGTCATGAATTTCAAATTGTTCATCATGAAGCCTTGATCTTGTAAGGAATCATCCATCCATCACTTTCCTTCAATGAACCATAGGGTTTAACCAATAGTTATGCTATCCTTCTTTTCCTTCGAAATAGATATTCTGTCGACACCTAGCTTTCCTTCATACAACTACCTCTTCTAGGTCATGTTTATTTTAGTACATTCCATCCATTCTTAGTTGTAGGTGACATGTACAATTTTCTTTTGGTAGCCCTATTTCAACCCAACCAGATGTTTTTCAGAAATAAAAATGAGCATAAATAAAAGTTACCTTTTATGATGGTATTTCATCATGACATCTTCTTATTTGCAACATTGACATCTTTCACATTCATAAACACATCTCCAAGACATTCAAATATCAACGGTCTCGTATATTTACAGTCCTTATCAAAGTTTTCATTCCTTCTCCATTTGAATCTTTGTTAGCTTCTTGTTTCTCTTCTAATCATCTCCCTTCATGCTTGAGTCTCATTAGCACTATTGCTTCATAATCCTAAGTTTTGTCTTAGGCTTTGTCACAAGTTTGAAGCCCATGAATGTTGTTTTAGGGAAGAGGAAACCCGTAAATATTGCATCATTAGGCGTGATGTGAGAAAATTTGGATGCTCATATGAGTGTTCAAGAGTTGAATTCCTAATTAGAATATCTCATTGGAAATCCTTTTAAGGCCTATGAAACTACTATTACCACTCAACTTAACCTAGTTTGGATGGGGTTCATTGGCTATCATGGCTACCAAGATAAGTATTTGTGTCAAAAATATTTCATATGAATCTATTTCATAAATTGTGGCAGCCTTATTTTGGAAAGAGTTTACATTTGCACGCAAGAATAATATATATCTTGCATGGGTCTTCTTTGGAAGGTTTATATATTTTTATGCATTAAAAAATTAACTATTGTGCACTTGAGTTCTTGAAAATAAGTATTTTCTTTTTCATCCAATAAAAGTATCTATTATACGTTTGTTTTTTTGAAAAGAATTACATGCTTGCATGCACGAAGGAGTAGGTCATGCATGAAGGAGTAGGTATTATGCATTTAATTTCTTGTAAAGAAATATGTGTTCTTGAAAGTATGGAAAGAAAAAATATTATTATTTCTTTAGGAAAAGAATACATGTAGAGGTGCACAAAACAATAATCATGATGTTGGTTCCCTGGAAGAGAATAGATGCTTTGAAATAAAAATTTGTTTTGTGCTTGGTTATATATATATATATATGGTGTTCTTACATGAAAGAAATATACCTACATGACTAATAACTATTATACTAAATTATTGGAAAGGAATTTTTGCATATAAATAATAATTATTACATAAGTTCAAGAAAAAATAAACATGTGTTTAAATGTTCTAAGTCTTTAAAAATATATATTATTAGAAAAAAATCCACGGTTCTTGTGTGCATGAGCATAGGTTAACTATAATTATTTTCCTAAAAGGATTTGTTGTAAAATTATGGGAATGTATTTATGGATTTTGTGTGCATAATAACTAAATTATCGAAATCGTTTTACTTGAAAAATGTTAAATGGGAACCTTATGCAACCAAATAATAACTATTTTCCGAGATCCCTAGAAAAAGAAATGTGTATTTACATACACAAAAGATTAGTTCATTGTGTTAAATCTCTTTATGCGCAAAATAATAATAAATATTTTGAAAAAAGGAATAAGATTCTTTATGCATAGAGACATTAATTGTTGTGTTAATTTCCTCCTTGAAAACAAAAATGTGTTGCATGAATGCAAATAATAGTTGACTGAAATATATTTCTTGGAAAGAAATGCACTTTACATGCATGGAAAGTAAAACTTTTGAGATAGATTTCTTGGGAGGAAATGTAGCTTTCATGCGTAAAAAAAAAAACTAATTGGGATTTCATGCATAATTGAAAATATATTATGTTAGTTTCCTTTGGAAAGGATTATGTCTACATGCAAGAGTAATAGCTATTATGTCCATTTCTTTTGATTATTTTTTAATACATGAGAATGAATTAATTAATGAGTTAGTTTCTTGGAAAAGAAACATGGATGTTACATGCAGAAAATAATGGTTAATATTGTGCAATTTAATAAAAGCTATTGTGCCAAAAGGGTATATATTGTATACACCAACTAAGGTAATAGTTTGCTTTTTAAAAAGGAATATCCATTTACACGGTTTCTTTTAAAGAGTGTTATGCATATACAAGAATAATATACTATATGTTAGCTTTCATTTGGAAAGATTATGAATTTTCAAATAAGATTATTTGTTAACCTTCATCTAGAAAGACTATGTGTTTGCATACAAGATGGTGTCAAGCTTTATTTGTGAAAGACTCTTTTGGAAAAAAAATAAAAATATATGCATTTTCATGAATAGGAATAATAACCATTGTGTTAGTTTCATTTTTACATATTTGTGTGCACTAAAAGTAATAATTGAGGGGATAGGTTCTTTGAATAAAGTTTATATAATTATATGCATAGGAATACTAACTAATATGTTTTACCCTTTGAAAATAAAAAAGTATGTATTTCATGCATATAGCATTTGGCTTCTTGAAAATAATTCTTTATAATAGGATAAAGTCTATTTGTATGTTCAAGAAGAAAATGTATTTTCATGAAAGGTAACATATGTTCACATGATATTGGTTGAGGGGTTGGGTCCTTTTGGATAAATTTGATGTGGATGCATGAAAATAACACATATTTTTATTGTTATTTGGGAAAAGCTTATATGTATAATTTTGCAGAATCTTTCTACAAATCAGCTAGCTCTGATACCCTGTAGAACTTTTTCTACAAATCAGCTAGCTCTGATACCATGTAAAAATTTCTCACCTGTAGATCACCTCGTAATGCAATGTACTAAAGCAAAACACTTGATCTACTTCTACAAACAATTTAGTGGAAGATTAATCGAACATGAGCAACATCAATAAGAACACATATAATTGATAAGAAGGAATCAATCACACATAACACAGAAGAATTTACTCGGGGAAAGCCTCAGCGTAAAACCCCAACTCTGTATTATCATACAAGTGGAAATATAGTCTGGACTATAGAAAGAATCAACTCACAACCTATCATGCTCTCTCTGCAATCCCTCTGTTGCTCATAGACAGTCAAAGTCTTCTCACAAACCTTCTCTTTTGTCCTCCAAGCCTCCTATTTCCTTGTGCAATTTCCTTGGGGTCCAGTGCTGCCACCTGTGTGAATTGGCCGCTTCACACACTCACTAACCTCTTATCTAATTGCACAAACTTGAAGGAGATAAATCCTCATCATGGATGAGCTTACTTTATAGTAAAAATATTCATCAAACTGATAGTACAATGTCCCTTCTCTGATCTCAACTGGGTTTCTGTCTAAACTGACATGCATTAGTTATCCATGAGTGAATACATAGTTATCTGAAAATGATAGTTGTCACATGCATGCAAGCATCAATAAACTATATCTCATTAATTTAACAACTTGTTAAATTAATCTAACTGAACTTGACTAAGTTAAACTAAGTCAACTGATCCTCTCAATATAGAACTCATCCTTAATTCCTCAATCAGTGGAGCAAAACAAGGACACATTCCCCAATACATGGAGAAATAATTGCATGTTCTCACAAAGACTTCAAGTTTTCTTTTCCTTAACTAATTAACTCATGGAGATTAATTAATTAATATTTTAAACTACTGGTAAGATCAAATTCGTTTTTACTTCCTATAGTTAGACCAGGAACTGCTAAAAATAGCAAGGGACCCAGAAATGCTATTTTTAGAAAATGTTATTTTTAGCAGTTTCACCTCTAACCCAAGGTGGACAAAATGCTCATTGGCCAAACTACTATGTTTAGAAGTACTATTTTTAGAAGTTATATTTTTAGCACTTCCTAAATTTAACATATCTTGTTGCACACTTTTCAACATTATATAAATACATGCAAGAATATGAAAGTTAAGATTATATTATTCTTTAAAAGAATTTGGACAATGGTATTGATTTTCCTTGGAAAAGAATGTAAGCTTATGGGAGGGGAAGAGAAATTAATGTGGTATATATTTATGGACATGATTTGATAGTGACATGTCTATAATTAATGCATATTCAGTGTTGCTAAAGGGAACATGTCATGATATTTTGTTTATATTCATGTATGCACATGAATAGATGTTGCAGAATCATTAATAAGGATTGATTATTGGTTGATTAAAACTTTATCTAATCATGATACCAAATTTTATTGAAGACAACAATGGAAGGAAATAATGGCGACTTATGCAAAGGATAGATTATATTTAACATTGTGGTAGGTGAAGAACTAATGTTCCATGAAGATTGAAGGGTGCCAGTTGTAGGATGGTCCACTGATGGGGAAAATCTAGGCCATAACGACATAAAGATTGTGAATTTGTGGGTAAATGATATCATGATGATTGTAAAATATTCTAGATAGACATGTTTTACTTAAACTATATTTATCTATAATATTTTTTTGATAATGGTTAAGAGATAGACTCTCTTACAAACCATTGAGTGAGGGGTGAACACCCTCATGAGCGTTTAATAATAAAAGTAAACATTTATTGGTTTTCACCCTACAGGGTTTCCAGGGTATATTAGTGTTGAATGATGTGATTTCCTATGGTTCTATTTGGATTATTTTAATTCTTTTCATAACATGTCATTTACATTACCAAGTATGTGATTAACTAACATAGTTGAAAGAATCATGGAAATGATGCAATGTTACATCAAGATGTTTACGATAATATGTTATATCATTGGATGTTATGTTATGTTATGTAAATTCTTATTTGTTTACTGAATATTACTATATGTAAAGATAAATACTATATCTAATATCTAGTAAAGGAAAATGGAATAAGTAATTAGAACAATTACATGTGTAAATTGTGTAAAATTTATCTAATCCTATGTGTTATCATGCGAGGTTTACCAAGGGATGTTACAGGATGTATAGAAATGGTGTTGGTGATGAAGAACATGAAACTGTCAAGGATGTTGGTTTAGGGAATTCTAAACTCGTAGAACATCTTTCAGATCATCAAGAATAGATAGAAGGGCCAAATTATTCCAGAACCCAAGAAGAGACTATCATGTCTTTGAAGTACATTACAATAAGTTGAGGGATGTGTAGCTCCTCGTGGCACTTGAATGAGTCATAACATTGATTCCAGGCTGTCCAACTATGATGAGGCATTATTTCAGTAAGTTTGGAAGGATGACATCATGGAAGAATATTAATCCATCATGAAGAATGATGTGTGGAATATTGTGTTAATACATGAGGTGAAGTTAGTGGTAACTTCCAAGTGAATCTACAATATCAATCATGTAGTGGATGGTAGCATGGAGAATTATAATGTAAGATTCATGGTTAAAGGGTTCTCCCAGAAAGAGGGAGAGGAATATGAGGAGACATTGGCTCAAGTTTCTAGGTGAAATTCTATTATAACTTTTATTTGTATTGATTCTATTATAAGTTTGAAATTTTGAGTTTTCAATAGTCCTCTAAACTAATAATTATTTCTGATGATTTTTCTTACATTTATTATTCAACATAAAATAATTACACAAAGAAATTCAATAATATAACAAAATGTTAGAGGATCATAAAGATACAACCACACAATAACACAAGAGTTTACCATGGGAAAACCAACATGGGGAGAAATCCCACCAACCTTTACTTATAGAATCAACTCAATAAAAGAGATATCTAAGTAAGGATGATAATAAAACTGACTAATAAGATGGAAAGACTAGAAAACCACCAAGATTCCAAGTCATCCCTCCTCCAAGATTCCCACAAGTGAAAATTAGTTAAGGTATAAACTAGGCTCACGAGAGGAGGCCAAATTTTGGCCCTCTCTGTCCACATAAGTTTAGGCATATCATAGAAAAGTTACCATAGAAAAATCAGCTTGTTCCTTCAACACTTGTGAATTGTAGCAGAGATTTCTTCTACAAGTGCAAGCCTATTTATCTACTCCTTTGACTTGATCAACTTCACTTTAAATTCAACATATTTCCTTCACTTGGGAGAAAATGTATTTTTCTTGTGTGTGGGTTGAATTGTTATCTCATGGAGGAGGAATGAATGCTTATAGATAGCCATCTAGGAGGGTCAAATTGGTGCCTCTAAGGGGCCTAGATGACATGAACAAGAGGGGCCAACTTGGTCATCTTATGGAGCTGTGACACATAATACCAATTTAAATTCTCTGTTTTAGAAGGTATTGAAGAACAAGCCTTCTAATTTTTCTTTCAAATATGCATATAATATAATTTCATTTTGAGCATGAAGAAAAATTTCTTACATAAATGATGAAAATATACATTATGAAGATTGACCATAATTATAAAATCCAATAGGAAATTGCGTCAGATGTATGTGGATACAAATTTCTTTAATGGAGTGATTTATGAATAAGTGTACGTAGGACAACATGAAGGCTTTGAGTTGCATGAGAAGGAGACTCATGTTTTCATATTGAAGAAATATTTTTATGGACTCAAGAAGGCACCTTAAGCTTGGTATTCTTGGATTGATGGATACCTAGCGAGTCTTGGCTTCACCAAGAGTGATGTTGATCCAAACCTTTTCTAAAAGGTTGTTATAGGTGATCCTATGATATTGTTGCTACATGTTGATAACTTGTTTTTGACAGGACCAGAGAATCTCATTGATCATAGTAAGTGTGAGTTGACATATGAGTTTTAGATGAAGGACCTAGACTTGTAGCATTATTACTTGGGAATATAAGTATGTGTTGACAGTGTTGGACCCACCAACATGTTAGGGGATCTCCCTAGTAAGAAGTCCCAACTAGACCTCAGACTGTTTGGTGTAGGAATCCCAACAGTGGGTCATACGATATCGCCTTGACTGCGGTTGCATGCATAGGCAAGTAAGATTTCCCTATTGGTAGCGAGGGCATGACACACAGTAAGCCAAGAAAGGTGCATGAATGTCTCTAACACACGAAAGGTGGAATGGTTGCACCCCTTGGAAACCTATGTAAACACGCAGCTTGAAAGATAACACACGAGAAAATTTGCATCACAAACTGGAAGGAAGGTGAACCAACAATCCAAAATGATGGTTAAACCAACAACACATCTCAATAAGATTCATACATACATGCGTAAGAAAACATATACATATATCATTAGAGTAACCAAGTTAACTGAAATAAAATAACAAGACATGCATGAAATGTGTTGGCTCCATTATATTAAGAAGTGAAAATTCCAATCATACAGTACAACCATGACCAACCACTAGTCTCGATAGCAGAACGTTACGATCACTTCCACCTGCTCCTCCAAAGAGATGAATTAGATCTACATTGTAGAGAAGCCAAGGCTCGTTACAATACTCTCCAACCTTTCTCTAAGATACTCCTATCAGAAGCTTGGCTAACCAAAAGCCTCTACAATGAGTTATGAGGTACTATGAATAGTGAAGGGTGGTGTGACCCTTGACATTCCCCTTTGTGACTGTTCACCTACCCTCATAACTCTTTAGCTACTCTATGACTATTACATTCCACTATTGACACTTGGACTTCCACTTTACAAGATGTTACATACAATTTTCACATGTACCCATGTGAGACAAAATGGCTTGAGCAAGCCATGAAAGACATCACTAAGACTTGGACAACTTTGGGAAGACAAACCCTTCGACATCCTCATGATGGTTGATAGGTGAACTAATACAAATATTGGTTGTCCCTGATGGTGTTCACACACTCAAAGGTGACATCGTTTTGAAAGTGAACTCTTGCCTCCGTTGCATCCGAGTACATTGATATGGCTCCTCTGTCCAACTCGTCTGATAACATGTGCATCATCATCTTGAGTGCAGTTGGACCAACAACATACTGATCCATAGTGTCTGTGTTGATCTTCAAGTGTATGCTAGTGACCATGTGCATCAACTTGTCGAAATACATGTTCAGATCCAGTCATAATTGCTTCTTTTCTTCGCCTTGGTGAGTGTGCCAAATGGGTGGGATCACATGAATGCATACAATGACATCCATTATCTTGAACACCCTTTCATGCAATCGATAGTACTACTCACCCTTTCTACTCCATGCCAGCTATTAGATGGGTCCATAACTTGTATGGGCGTAGTTTCATCAATATGTGCATGTACAGAAACATAATGCAAGACATGAACAGAAAACTTACCCTAAAATAGCTAAGCTGAAAGTGCCAAAGACTCCTCGATGCAATGTGGGATGTTAGAGCTGTAAGGTCGATGTGAGGAATGAGCTCTACAGTGTCTGATTCACGAGTTTTGATAAGATCGAGTTTATGATGTGCATGCCACAAATTGAGGAAAAAGCGACACTTGGTGAGAGGTTTGTAAAATGAGCCTTGCATGTAACCTCTAGCAGCGAAAAATAGTTCCCTATATCTAGGGATTCCTTTTGCATGCTTCCTTTTTCTATTCATATATGGTATATCCCTTTATGTATTGACATTTGATTGGCTCATTGATGCATTTGGTTAATTATAGACCTAATATTTTCTTTAGGGTGAACACTCTAAGCTAGTTCTTGGTGGAACCAAGGAATTCACATTGGAATGAGGAAAATCATGTGTTGAAATATCTTCTTGGGATAGTTAGTTATGGTTGGAGATATGTTCCCAAATATGGAGTACAACTATATGAATTCTCAGATTCCAATTGGAAAGGGAGTATTGAAGACATGAAGAGCACATTAGGATGTTGTTTTAGTTTGGGTTCTACTATGATATCTTAGATGAGAAGAAAGTAAACAGCTTTAGTACTGAGCACTACATACTGGCCAAGTACACTGCATCCAGTATGGATTTGAAAAGTACTTGCACGATTGTTTGATCAACTACAGGAACATACCAGGATATATTGTGACAATTAAAGTTGTGTGAATCTTTCAAAAATTCATTCTCCATGACAAGCCAAAGCACATCGAGATTGAGTACCATTACATCTAATACATGGTACAAAAGAAGAAGAGATTAGTGAAGCTGAGGAGAAAGTTACTGACATTCTCACCAAGTCACTACCCAGGGGAAAGTTTGCATACTTCAGGTACAATCTTGGAGTGGCTTAGAATGCCTCCCTCATTGACAGGGAGTATTGATATTGTAGCACTAAGGGGAAAACATTATCCTTAGGTTAGGATATTGAAATATCAAAAGTATTGACTAGGGGCCATGTAATGTATCTATCGAGAATGGCCCAAAGAGCATCAAAGCCTAGTGTGCTCCCCTAAATTTCCAAGAGGTATTTAGCTAGTGGGTAGAGTGAGTTCCTTTAGAATTGGGAATTTTATTACCATTCAATTGGCATGCATGAATGGTAATAACCTAGGTTTTCATTGTAGGTCATAGGTGTTGACCAGGTTCTAGGTGACATCTTGGATAATTGGTGAACACAGAGTAGTCTTGACCCAAGAAGGCCAAAAGGCTTGTGTGAACCCAAAAGGCCTTTGACTAGTGGGTAAGTATATCCATTTGCAAAGGAGAGTTGACTAGTAGGAAACTAGATCCCTTCGCATGATGTTAATGTAGGATTATTTCAACCTTTAGTGGATGGATACATAAGCATAGTTAGCTCTTTCAATATTTTCTAGAGAAGGATATTTTTTTTAACAAAGCGGACATCTGAAGAAGTTAAGAATAATACCTCCCTATCAAATAGGGAGTGTTTAATTTTCATAGCTACATCGGTATTCAAATAAAAATAAAGAAAAGATAATTTTAATTAATGTCAACTTGGAACAGTCATGCCATCCCCCCTAATTGAATAGGTTAATTAACCCTTCGTCAAAACCCACATGACTTTGCCAATATAAATACATCATTTGACCTACCTTGGCATTAATTCAAACCAAAAAAAAATGATATCTTCTATTCACACATGTGAAGGAAAGAGACAAAAGATATTTGGAGTTTGAATGAGCTCTCTAATATGTTTGACTAATGTTGACCAAGCTCTATTATAATCTATTTCACGTAATTTCTGGAGGGTTGACCGTAATTCTTTCTAGTTGAGTTAATCATAGAGTTGAACACATTTTTTATGCTAAAAGTTGACCAAATTTTCTGAGTTGACCGTAGGTTGTATGACGTAGTTTGACTAAAATTTCTAAGGAAAAGTTCACCATAATTGAATAATACTTTCTAAGGTAGAATTGAACAAAATTTATGGGCACTGTTTGACTAAAGTTTGGGTAGATTTTATTGATTTATTTGGGCAATAGTTTGGCTAATTTTGTGGGAATTTTGGACCATGTTTTACCTAGCTAATTTATGTGGTCGGATTGACCAAATTTTACTGGAAATCAAATTGTACCATCTGTTGAATTGAACAATAATTTCTCTAAGAAGAGATTGTTGGGTTCTTTTACCAAGTTTGGGTTTCTTGGGTGAAAAATCCGTGGTATTTACTATTTGATCATGATATCTATCGTTGAATTATTATATTGCACTTATAGTTTAATTTTTTGAAGTGTAATTGATAATGATAATATAGAAAGTGAAAAATATCATTAGAAGTAATTATCCATAGTACAAAATTCGTGCTTGTCCTCATAGCACTAGAAAACTAACATCAGGTGCATGTTCACCATCAACCTGGATAGTATTATATTATTATTTTGAACAAAATTGAAAATTCCTCCTTGATTTCCCCTTCTTGTTACAGATCAACACGTTGCCAACCTTTTTTGTTAGTGTTCTGATACTTTTTCCTTTTTCGTATCTTCTTTGCGATAGGGAATAAGACCTAAATATGTCATGTTTGAAAACATGTGTGGCATGTAAGTGTCATGTTTTCATAGTCCAAAATTTGAATCCATTGGAAATATTTATGATTGAGCAAGATGCAGTTAGGTAGACGCTTTCTTAGGTCTATCTCTACATATATATGGGAAAAGGTGAATAACAATTTATTTCTTCTTTCATCATCCATGTTTTTAAAGGAACCTAAAGTTTTCTTGATTCCCTGTAAGGTCTTATGATGCCAAAAGGGAAGAGGGAGGTTTGGAAACCTTCCCCAAAACCAATACCTTTTTTACCACCATTATTGTGGAATTAAACTTTGGAAACCAAGGGGTGATGAAAAGTCTTGCTCTTCCATAAAAACAAGGCTTTTCCTTCAGAACTTTATCTATTTCTTCTTGGGAATTGAACCAAACAATGAAAAAACCTTTTAAACAAACATAAATACCACAATTTTTGGACCATGCCATACATTGAGGTAAATCTTCAAACATTGGCCAAAAACCATTAAAAATACAAATGACAACCTTTGATTGAAGAACCAAAAAGAGTTGATTTACTTCGGAAGATGGAACATATTCTAATTGTTTAACAATATAATTTCTTGGAGTCAACTATGGTTGTTCCATTGCAATGTGACCTTCCCTCGAGTTGCATCCTTGTAACAAAATAAACCAATTGGGTTCCTAGAGCTTGAGGCACCTATGTGAAAGCACTAAAGAAATAAATTAGTGGAGTTCTTAGTTACGACATTTTCACGTATCTGGGAAGAAAATATAGAATTTCTTCCATTCACATATAAGTTGTTGCATGGATATTGTGATCCCCAGTCATTTCTCAAATGACACAAACAGTTAATGGGGGGCTATCATTTCAAGTTTTCTTCTGTTCCCACTACTAGCACTTGCAGATTATGAGCCCACAAACTCAACACATCCTTGCTTCCACTTCAAACTGAAGAACCCTATGGTCTACATGTAACATTAATTCATCAAACAAAGTCAATGGATCTATGCATCAAGAAATCAATGCATTAAATCACCATTACATAAAGTAGAAAACAAAATTTGTGAATTAAACCAACTAAATTATTACATAGCATCTATTAGTGGCTTGGTTGGCCAATTCTTCATTCTAATGGTCACCTCTTTTCAATGCCCAAAGGCTGCAATTTAAAAAGGAAATTACAATATTGTGGTTCATTTCAAGATCCATGATATGCTCCATAAATTTCTCAACATGTTCCTCTCCACAAATCTCATCCCTCACAAACTTGATTTTTCAAACTTTTTAACAAATCCCTTACCTTTTGATGCATTTTTCTCATTTTCATCTTTGAGAAGTTGTTCTTGTTAATTTTTATTCACAACATTGGTCGATGGTCCTAGATCAGACACCCAAGGTACAAAAATTTTTGACGTCCTTGTCATATGCATATAGTCCTCTCGTAAAAAATTTAACTCATGAGTTGAAACTCACCTATACACTAACAAGTCTCCACCTTGCTACAAAATACCTCACCAAATGTTTTCCTAAGTTTATGGAGATGATATTGTAGAAAGAAAAATATCATCTCCGTAATCAATGTAGCGAAACATAAAGGAACAATAGAAGAAAATAGTTCACACATAGAGACACCATGATTGGTCAGAGACTAGGCAAAAACCCAATATGGGGAAAACCCTTGCAAATTATTCTTCTTATATTTTCATCAAATGATTTTGAAAAAAAGAGTATAATGATCCATATCTTCATCTATGCAACTAACCATAAAAACAACTACAACATCCATGAAATGAACCCAACAATGTATACACTCAAAATCTGATTCTGAAGTCTGTATTAAACTGTCATCGTCTGTAGTCAATAGTTGAACACTGCAAACACTGAGAGAAATATTAGAAAGGTTGAGAAAGGTTCAATCCTTCAAGTGATGTTCCTGCAACTAAGGCCCAAAAACCTAAATCAAATATGTGAGCTTCATACCCTGTAATTCCACCTCAATGTGAAGTTATTCCTCTACAGACGAGCCTCAAATCTATGTGATACAAAAACAAAAATATAAGAGTGTCTCATCATTGTGTCTAAATGAGGTATAAGGCACTTGTATTTCGAGCCTTTCAAGGTGGTCCACTTGCCTTTAGGGCCAACCTTACCAAATATGCACATGTGGGATTTTCTTCATAAGTACAATTTCCCTTATCCAATTTGAGTGATCTTTAGGTCGATTTTGTCCTCTCCAAAAGAGGAATTCAATGCAATAATTATCTCCATCATGTGAGATGTCCAAAGTGTAATTTTAACATAGTTGCATATTTTTAACAATTTCTCCTAGCACTAGCCCATATTCATCTCTAGTGGTCATGGTTCTAAATAAATATGGTGAATGTCACATGTGTCTAGACTTTAGGGCCCTAAAAAAACTCACTATCAAGGACAAATTTACTATTCTAGTAGTTGATGATATCTTTGATGAACTGCATGGTGCCAAATAGTTTACAAGGCTGGACATCCACTCAGGCTATCACCAAATATGGATGAAGGAAGTTGACATTCCCAAGACAAACTTCTGAGCTCATGAAGGCAATTATGAAGTCCTAGTCATGCCATTTGTTCTATGTAATGCCCCATCCACTTTTAAGAGCCTCATGAACTACCTTTTGAAAACATATCTTAGAAAATTTGTCGTCCTCTTTTTTGATGATCTTCTCATCTACAGCCATACATGGGACACTAAACTTCAACATGTTAACTTGGTATTTCAACTTCTCCAAGATCATAAACTATTTTTCAAATCATCCAAGTGTTCCTTTGGCATGGAAGAATTGGAGTATTTGAGACACATTTTGGGATGTTAAGAAGGGTTAATTCGAGAAATATTTAGGCAATGAAATATTAGCCCTAATAAAAAATATTGAAGAGTTTGAGGGGATTCTTAGGTCTCAGAGATACTATCACAAATATATCTACAATTATGAATGCATTACCTAACCCCTCGCTAATATTGTCAAGCAAAAATTATTTCTTTGGATTGACGCCACTCAGAAGGCCTTCTTAGCTCTCAAGCAAGCCATGTGCTCCATGCTAGTATTGTCCCTATGAAACTTTACAAAACACTTTGTGATTGAATGTGATTCTTTAGGTATGCGAATTAGTGTAGTATTAATGTAGGAAGCTAGATCACTGGCTTTCACGAGTCAACAAAACTGTGGAAAGCATTTGATTCAATATCCATATGAGAAATAAATCATAGCCATCTTACATTTAATAGACACTTGGTGAGAATAATTATTAGGGTGTCATTTCCAAATTCCCACTAACCATCATAGCCTAAAATATTTCCTTGAGCAAAATTTATCATTACCATTAAAAATTAAATGGATTGCAAAAATATTAGTGTATGATTATGAGATTATTTACAAGAATTGGTGTGAAAATGTAGTGGATGATGCCTTATCACACCAATTTGAGAATGAGGTCACCATTTTATCCCTCTCTCTACCCATACTAGATTGGATTGAAGAATCCCATCATGAATGGTACATCCACCCCTCTTTTTCCTAGCTCATTAATAGATTATGATCATATCCTAATTTTTCAAAGGACTACTCTTCGAAGGATGAAGTTCTTCACTATAAGGATCAAGTAGTGTGATCCCTAACCTCCACCCTCAAAACCCACAGGTTGGAAGAACTGCATTCCTCTCTAGTTTTATTACATTCATGCTTTCAGAAGACTTATGCACACACATGTCACTCTTTCTTTTGGACCGACATGAGGAATGACATTATTGCTTTTTTAGCTAAATGTGATGTATGGAAATGCAACAAAATGGAAAGGATCAAGCTACCAGGACCTTACAACCCTTGCCACTCTTGACTTCCATCTAGATAGATGTTTCCATGGATTTCATTACATGTCTCCCAAATTCAGGAAAAAAATATGTCATCATGGTGGTTGTTGAAATAACTTCCAAATATGCTCATTTTTGCAATCTACCACACCTATTTAACCCAACATTGGTGGCTCAAGTTTTCCAAGACCAAATGTTCAAACTACATGGCATTTTGACTTCCATTAGGTCTGATCAAGACCCCACTTTCACTGCCAAATTTGGGCATGAACATTTCAAGCTACAAGGCACACAAATCCAATTGAATATAACTTAACATCCCCAAACCGATGGTCAAACATAAGCAAACAACAAATTTTTTGAGACCTATCTGAGGTGCTTCACTTCAGACAAGCAACATCAATGGGTATAGTGTTCTCCTTTAGTTGAATGGTGGTATGATACTAACTATCATGAAGCCACCAAGATGATGCCATATGAGGTAGTGTATGTCCAATTCACACCTTCACAACCTTCTTATATCCCAAGGTCTTCCAAATTATAGGAAGTTTATCAACTCCTGCAAAATTGTGCCTTCTTGATCGCTCATCTCAAATATAATCTACATCAATCTTTGACTAGAATGAAGCAAAAATTTGATCAACACCATTGAAAGAGGTCATTTTAAGTAGGTGATCAAGTGTTCTTGTGAATCCAACCTTATAAGCATACCTCTCTCGAAGAAAAGGGTTTCTGAAAACAAGCACAAAAATTATATGGGCCTTATCAGTTACTTTAGCATAAAGGAGCAGTCACTTACAAAATGGCCTTGTTAGCTACCTAAAAAATCCACCCACTCTTCCATGTTTCCTACCTGAAGAAAATTGTGGGGAAAAAATTCAGGGTTCAAACAAATTTTCCAAAATTGGATGATGAAGGTTCACTTTGGCTTTAACCTATATAGGTCCTTGATACTCACAAAAGACATCTCTACGACTACATGCTCAAGGAAGTCCTTAACAAGTGGAAAGACACCTCTCCAGAAGATACAAAATGGGAACTAGCCATTGTTCTTTGGTAGTTTCTGCAACTTTAGCCTTAAGGACAAGGCTTCTTTTTATGGGGGAGGTAATGTTAAGGTCCAACCCTTAACCCCTTTATTTATGTAATAAGCCCAAGGATACTAGTCAGAGTCATACTTAGATAGTTGAGTCAATAAAGCCAATAAATGGTTATATGCATGAATAATAATTGTAAGTGGTTGACCCGCATTAAAAAAAAGGGAGAAAATTTTTCTATAAACATGCCATAGCTAATAAATAAAGTGGTTAACCTGTATTATGCAAGGGACCACTAGTAGTTAGGGTTTTAGATGTCATAAAGCTATAAATAGTTGTAGATAATAAGAGAAGAACCATGGAGATATATTGTAATTGAGCTCTACTCTGTTGGAGGTTGCCCCCTCAAAGAGGCAAGTGAACATTGTATTATGCTTCTGAATAATAAAAAACCTTTGAATATTGTCTCAATTCATGTGATATTTTTGTGTTTATGGCAATACAATTTCATATTTTCGAATTCTATTATTTTCACAGGTCAAGTGCATAACAAATCCTCTTGCCTTACCACCATATCTCAATGGAGGAATACAATAATTAATCAGAGTAATTTCCAAACAGAGGGGGATTCCATATGCCAAACCCTTGAAAGAGAAAGAAAGTCATGGAAAGAAAAAGGAACAAGAAAATTGATGAATGGAGGGTCATTGCCTTCTCCTGCACAATAGATAATCATTGTGGCCTGTCACTTCAAGGAAATAACAATGGATATGAGGAAAAGTTGGTGAAACCCATTGTTAAAGATGTGTGCAATCTTAAACGAACAACTTTCCTTTAATGTGATACTAGTGCGACACCACAACATATGGTGATATTATATTTTCTTGTGCATTTTGGGGTGTTGTTGTAGAAAGTTTCATGAATTTTGGAGACTTGAAACATATTTTGATTCATTGGGTTATTGGGAGGTTGTCACTCAAAACCATCACATAGGATAGTTCCAATCCTTGGTGGTGTAAATGAAGGTGACAATGTACACCAATATCGTCGTCCACAACACTGACAAGGTTAACTCAGAAGTGATTTCCACTGTTAAATCCATCAGAATATATTCTTAAATGAGATCCCAGCTTCATGCAAAATAAACTGGATGGAAATATTTGTTTGAATCTTTGTTAGCTTCTTGTTTCTCTTCTAATCATCTCCCTTCATGATTGAGTCTCATTGGCACTATTGCCTCGTAATCCTAAGTTTTGTCATAGGATTTTTCACAAGTTTGAAGCTCATGAATGTTGTTTTAGGGAAGAGGAAACCCGTAAATGTTGTATCATTAGGCGTGATGTGAGAAAATTTGGATGCCCATATGAGTGTTCAAGAGTCGAATTCCTAATTAGAATATCTCATTGGAAATCCTTTTAAGGCCTATCAAAACTACTATTACCACTCAACTTAACCTAGTTTGGATGGGGTTCATTGGCTATCATGGCTACCAAGATAGGTATTTGTGTCAAAAATATTTCATATTAATCTATTTCATAAATTTTGTGTCAGCCTTCTTTTGGAAAGAGTTTACATTTGCACGCAAGAATAATATATTTTGCATGGGTCTTCTTTGGAAGGTTTATATATTTTCATGCATTAAAAAATTAACTATTGTGCACTTGAATCCTTGAAAATAAGTATTTTCTTTTTCATCCAATAAAAGTATCTATTATACGTTTGTTTTTTTTTTAAAGAATTACATGCTTGCATGCACGAAGGAGTAGGTATTATGCATTTAGTTTCTTGTAAAGAAATATGTGTTCTTGCAAGTATGGAAAGAAAAAATATTATTATTTCTTTAGGAAAAGAATACATGTAGAGGTGCACAAAACAATAGTCATGATGTTGGTTCCCTGGAAGAGAATATATGCTTTGAAATAAAAAGTTGTTTTGTGCTTGGTTATATATATATATATATATATATGGTGTTCTTACATGAAAGAAATATACTCACATGACTAATAACTATTATACTAAATTCTTGGAAAGGAATTTTTTGCATATAAATAATAATTATTACATAAGTTGAAAGAAAAAAATAAACATGTGTTTAAATGTTCTAAGTCTTTATATATATTTTATATTATTAGAAAAAAAATCCACGGTTCTTGTGTGCATGAGCGTAGGTTAAATATAATTCTTTTCTTAAAAGTATTTGTTGTGAAATTATGGGAATGTATTTATGGATTTTGTGTGCATAATATCTAAATTATCCAAATCATTTTACTTGAAAAATGTTATGAAACCAGCTCAAGAAAAGATAGAAAAGATAGATCAACGCCTTATAATTTAGCCTCTTCGAGGGGGCAACCTCCTTTACATTAGATAAATGAACAATTCTTAGATGATACAAATGACAAAACCTCCTTTCTATATATAGGAGTCTAAGGAGTCACAATATAACCCACTGACCTAACAATAATAATATAAAGCCACAAAAATAACAATAGAGGATTCTATGGGGCACAATAATAACAATATGGGGACAATAGGGGCACAACAATATTAATAAGGGGTACAACTACAATAGTAATGGGGTAATCACTAGTATTATAGGACCCAACATGCTCCTCTCCTTCAAAAGAATGTTGTCCTCAATGCTTGAGTAGTTCTGGATGCTTCTGTATAAAATTCTCATCCTCCTATGTGGAATCTTCAGCAGATAAGTCCTTCCACTTGATGAGATACTACAAAATTGATCGATTTCATAGCTGTCTAGTTCTTGTTTTTGTGACTGCTTCTGGTTTCAATATAATTTTTCCTTCCTCGTCAAGTTTTGGCAATATTGTTTGAACTGGGAGCTTGTCACCTATAACCTTCCTTAAACATGAAACATGGAAAACTGCGTGCAATCGAGAAGCTGCAGGAAGCTCCAATTTGTATGCCATAGTACCAATCTTTTGCAACACCTTGTACGGACCATAATACTTTGGTGATAATTTATTATCCTTCTTAGCTTGCTTGAGGGACATTGCTTATATGGTTGTAGCTTTAAGAATACCCAATCACCTACATCAAAACTTCTTTCACTGCGATGTTGATCTGCTCGTTATTTCATTCTATTATGTGCGAACACGAGGTTATCCTTTAAGAGTTGGAGGACTTGTCGTTGATGTTCGATGTGATGTTCCACTACTTGAACCTTAGAATTTTCTCTTAAATATGATGTGATTGATGGTGGCTGATACCCATAAAGTGCCAAAAATGGGGTCATTTTTGTCGTTGTATGGAAGGAAGTGTTATACCAACATTCAGCCAGAGGCAACCATTTGACCCATTGTGTCTGTTTATCAGATACAAAGCAACGAAGATATCCTTCCAAACATTTGTTTACTGTCTTAGTTTGCCCATCAGATTGAGGATGATAAGATGAACTATGAGCTAACTGAGTACCAAGACAAGAAAATAATTCTGTCCAAAAATTTCATGTGAAAATGGGATCTCTGTCACTTACAATAATCTTTGGGTTTCCATGTAGCTTTTGAATTGTTTCCATAAATGCACTAGAAACTGTACTGGCTTTAAATGGATGTGATAATGCACAAAAGTGTGCATACTTGGTAAGTCTGTCAACTACCACCATGATGACACTCTTTCCCTCAGACTGGGGTAAACCTGTGATAAAATCCATTGAAACCTCCTACCAACGTTCGCATGGAATGGATAAAGGCTGTAATAGACCCGGTGTCTTAATTGTTTCAACTTTATTTTGTTGGCAAACCAAACATTCCGACAGAAACTTTTGAATATACGATTTAAGGCCATCCCAAAAAAATTCCTTCTTAACCCTGTGGTAAGTTTTTAAAAATCCTGAGTGCCCTCCTAAGGGAGAAGTGTGCAATTCCATAAGAATATTTTGTTTTAGTTGGGAATACTTACAAAGGTATATGCGATCTTTGTACCATAACGAATCATTTTTCCAGCTAAATGTATCGGACGTACTGGAATCTTGTTGTAGTTTTCGAATAAGTGCCCACACTTCTTCATCATTCTTCCATTCCTCCCTTGTTTCGTTTATCCAATCTGGTTGGATAATAGAAATGGCGCACAACAATGTTTCCACGTCCTCATCCTTTCTTGAGAGTGTATCTACCACCACATTTTGCTTCCCTTTTTTGTAGATGATTTCAAAGTCATAACCCAACATCTTTGTGACCCACTTTTGTTGCTCTTCAGAGGATAATCTTTGTTCTAAAAAGTATTTAAGCTATCATGATCCGTTTTTACCTTGAAGTGTCTTCCCATTAGGTAGGGTCGCCATTTCTTAAGTGCATGGAGTATTGCCAACATTTCCTCTCATAAATTGCTTTGTGTAAAAACCTTCCCTTGATTGGATGACTTTCAAAAGCAATGGGTCTTTCATATTGCATTAGAACAACACCAATTCCATTTCCTGAAGCATCACATTCCACAATAAAGGTTTTTTTGAAATCTGGTGTAGCTAAGATCGGTGCTTGGCACATTGCCTCTTTAGATGTTCGAAGGCCTTTGTTGCTTCTGGAGTCCATGAAAATGCATC